>JABJVR010004222.1:0-14947 GCA_025773905.1 Chitala chitala
TGGGTGTCCCCTGCCCTGCGCCCTATGTGCTCTGGGATGGGCTCCAGGCTTCCCCATGACCCTCACCAGGAATAAGTTTTAGGATAATGGATGGATGGATGGAGCGGGATATACAAAGGGCAAGGGCTGGGTAATATTTCATAAAACAGTGTTTAAACTACCACAAATACAAGCTTAGCTACTGTGATAAACACATATATAGGTGGGTTCAGACTGCCTGTGTACCAGCACAATGTAAGACCTATTCATAAGACAAAGAACATCAGGACATAAGGTTATGAGCCCAAAAGAACACAAGCTTGTGGGTCCATAATCTTGTGAGAGTACAAGGACCTCAGTTTTTTCCTCTGAGCTTTGGTAGCATTTGGTTTCCCATTTAGGATAATAATTATTACTTTAGGGACTTCAGGGTCTTGCACACTTGTACTTCTCACCTGTAAGGTCCTTGTAATAATTCATAATTAAATACATGCTTTATTGTACATCATCTCCACCCTTCCACATCCTGCAGCTACAGCAGTCCTATATAGTTAGATTTTCTAGTGCCTAGTTTCAAAATATGAAGAAGAGTACAAAGCAGTGTGAACTGAACTGGTGTTTCATTGAGCATTCTGCCACGAAATTCGCATTCAAAGAAGAAAAAGGGCAAAGTGATTCTGAAGCGGAAAAAGAAATAAAAATCAATCATACATAACCTCAAGCTCTGCATTTTTACATTTTTCCCTTTGAAGTTCATGTCCGTTCATTCGTGTGACCTGAACACAACCTGTACAATCCGCAGGGATTTTATATGTGACTCAATAGGATCAAAACACTTTAAAACATTTTTAAGAATGTCTTTCCAACTGATCAGCAATTCACTGTAGAAATAACTGAAAAAAGCACATTTTGAAGCAAAATGAAATGTGTTCACTGAAAGTATATACTATACTGAACGTAATTGTGGATAAATATACATATGTAAAAATTAGGTCCACAGATACAATATTTTCGATTTGTATTTGCCCACGTCAATAGGTTTGTACACACCACACAATTTCTGTGTACTCTCCCTGTATATTCGTGTAAGTGGGAAGTCCTTAATGGCTTATTTTTACTTTTCAAAACATGAAAGCACACAGTGAGCAACTCTCACCTTATATAAAAAAAAAAATTCTGTACACTTCTAAAGTGATGCTGTATTAGCTTCTACAGAGAAACAGACATGCTCTCGAAGATGATGCTGAAGACAGCATGATTAATGATGAAGCTGACATGGGTAATGCCAATGACAATATAGAAAAAAAAATAATAATAAAAATGATGATGATGATGATGATGTCCTGACTTATCTTGATTGCACTCATCTGATTTCATTGTGGGAAGGGAAAGGTTGGCTTATTTTCACAGCCTGCTGTATGTTTTTACATTTAAAACACACCTTTTGTGGAATTTTATAGAGTAACGATCTGCCCATGGGTAACCATGCCTCCTCATTACCTTGTTTTGCCTCAGTGGTTATCTGTTCGAGTGCAATAGTGTTTTTACCTGGTGTGGGTTTGGGGGAACACTGTAAGAGTCCCTGTTGTCTTCTGCCTGATTGCCCATTGTTAGATATAAATGTGTGTTGAAATTCAGTCTTGCTTCTGTGCCAACTGGTGTAGTATACCAAGTATATTCCATGTCCCATTATTATATTACATTGTTATCCTAGTTTGCCCCAGTCTATGTTGTTTGCTTATGCTCTGTTGTATAGATGTTCATGTTCTCCTAGTCTTTGTGAGCACCTAACTTTCATGTACCTTGCTGGCTCCCCATATTCTCCTTCATCTTTGCTTCCATGAGTAGACCTGCCTATCCTTTGCTTCCTCATCTGACCCTGCTTTACATAAAGCACTTGTTTGTATTCACACTAAATTTCAAACCTTGCATTCAACTATTTCTGCGTCAGTAGGCAGACATCAGTCTTATTACAGTACTCAGAGTGAAGATCTAACAGCTTACACTGATCCACTCCCCTCCATTCAACTCTTTCATAATGCTTTATGCCATAAAACAAGGTCTCCTGACATCAATCTCTAAAACTCAACCTTTGTCTGAGTAACAGACTTTGAAGTGTATTTTATAAATTTGATTTGCACTTTGAAGATTTTTTAAAAAGTATAAAAATTCACATTTTCTTTGTGAAGTTTTAGTTTCAACAAATGATTGGCAGTGTTTTCTCGAATGTTGCTTAAATGTGCTACAGCGCATAAAACCTGATAAATTTAGCTACAGCTAACTATAACCATAATATGTACAGAAATACTTTTAATGTTTCGAGAAGAACATTGAAGCTTGACAGCATTAAAGTGATATAAGAAAAACCAGGTGCTGCACAAAAGGCAGCTAATCTTCATTATCAACTTTTATTCCCAGCCTGTAGATCTTGACATCTGCAGTGTTACCTAAATCTGTTAGGATGTACTGAGCTTGCACAGTATAGATGCCGACACTGACAGTGGTTGTGTCACATCGCCAGAATGGATCGAGTGGTTTCACACTGATTTCAAGTTTCACGTAAAGAGTATTTTCACCATAGAGTGAAAAAAAATAACCACTTTGTTGTGGTCAAAAGTCAGAGCAAAACAGCCAATGGTCCAGTTAAAACTGCACAAAAGTTCCATCTTAAATTCAGTAAGCCATTATCTTATCTGCAGGTCACTGAATAATTTATCTTGTTGCCAAAGCAGTTTTCCAACGGAGCTCAAAGTGCTCTCTGTTAAATATTGTGTTTTGTTCTTTAGTTCCATCAATACACAATTTGAAACAAATGAGCAAAAATCAATAAAGTGTAGCACGGGCCTATGTCCAATTGGAGGATTTCCTTTTAAATTTGATAGAGACGAGAGTGAAGCAACTGTCTGCTTAGTTACTCATAACAAAAAGTTATTAAAAAATATATTTTTTCCCCAAGTCTAATTCAGACTCCTTAGGAAACAAACAAAAAACTCAGGTTATGTGGTCTATTTTTACATCAGACTGTGGGGGCTGATCGCTATTTTCCAGACAAACGATACCAAAGGTCATGCAGCACAATGATGAATCCAAGCTGCCTTCCTTGCTTCTTTTCCTCTTTTGTTATCTCATATCTGAAAGTGCCATTCATTTCATTTATCCCCAAATGATATGGCCTATCATTATTACGATCGCAGGGTTTGCTGCTAAGCTGCACTAGGCAACGTTTTTTATTCCATTCTCTGCGCATTTAAGCTGGTGTGCCTAGAAATGCGACTGTGTATTATTAATGCCACCATGCCACAGGCCACGTCTGCTGTACAAACCCATCTTGCAATTCATTTACCATTGCATTTCATGGCTGAATATAAATTGGAGACAGATACATTGACAATGTCCTTTTTTTCCTTTTTTCTCCAACATGTATGCAGATGACCAATAAGTAATTCAATGTTTAATAAATGACACAGTTTCCATTCCAGTTTTCCAGTGCCTACCTAGATATTTCTTACATTCCCATTGGTCTATAAGATGGAAATGATTTGAAATTTTGACCTCAAGAGCCGCCCAAATGTGTCAGTGCATGTGGAGCATCCAAGAGATGAAACTGTACACAGTAACTAATGTTAGTCACAAAAAAGTCAGATGTTTAAGTAATTTCCTAGTCATGGGTTATTTAATTAGTGCTATATAAATTACGTGTAAAACCCAATGCGTTTCAATTTATAAAACGCATAGGCTTAAGTTTTACCTCATAATGTAAGTGTTACGTTTGCAAGCTAAATATTTTAATGCTTATAGCGTAAACGAGATTTGTCGTGTGCTACAGGCTGTCTAATGATATAATTAGTCCAATGGACTGAAGACCTATTTTACCAGTTCAGCAAACTGATCAATCCTCTGCTTTTCAGTTTTTGACAACTAAATTTTTATCCATCTTTGACCAACAGGGGAATCTAAAACTATGAAACCAGCTGTGTATATCAGCATTAATAAATACATACGATAAAATAAGAGTATAGTAAATGAAATAATGCCTCTGTAACCTATAAAAAAAGAAATATTTGGACTGGTTTTATTCTTGAGAAACGTTTTGGGATGGCATTTTGAAGTTAAATCTATCATTTCATGCTGGGACAATAGTGACCTGTAATTTCTGTGTTGTCATAGCTCACAACATTTAAAACTCACAAAACTTGTCTGTTCAAAAGATAGTCCTTACAAGAATAATCTGACAGACATTTTTCTTTGGCCATTCAATCTCATTTGAATTTCACTCAGTTTCAGACTGGCCTATCACTGTGAGATTTGCTGATGCAGTACTCTTTACTGAAGCCTTGCAATTTTTATAGGTATCTCTTCACGCCACCTGCATACCAACTATCTACATGTGCCAGTCTTACTACCATCCACCCTTAGTACCCGTGCACCTCTAATTTTGAAGAGCTGAACACTTTTATAGCCGTTGACTATATGACTGATATGGGCCTGTGGCTTACAATATCCCCATTGTGTCACTGGAAGATCAGAGGCTAAGTGTATAAATAGCATCTGAACACATTTGCTAATCCGTTGTACTGATTTGAAGGTATTTTCACAGTTTTAAAACAACTTTTCAGCTCAACTGTTTTAACTGTTAGTAAATTAATAAAAAACTTGATTGGCAAAAACTTTGGAAAACTAAACTTACCTATAATTTGTTTAAGACATATATGGCATCTGATGTGAATCTGACCAATTTAAACTATGTGTGCGGCTGCTTTTTAAGAAACGATGTTTGGATTCATTGGCCATTACTGAATATTCCATTTCTCTAAAACTGTAGAGAAAACAGTTATAGTCCATGAACACAACAAATGTACTTCATAAATTTTACAATCCCTTCCATCGAAGACTGTACGTGACATAATGATTACAATTGATACCGGAAGGGCATAGGTGCTCATCTTCCTGCATATTAGTGCCTCCTTTAACTTGACTGACCTTTTTGTTGTCTGTCACAGGCTTGAATCTAACATTGGCCTGTGTGGAACTGTCCTCAAGTGGTTTATGTCCTATATAAGAAATGATTACTGTTATTTTTTATATCTAATAATGGTACTGTATCCTGTATTGTAAGTCACCAGGAAAATTTGAAGTACCACAGGGATCTGTGATTGGACCTATACTGTTCTCTTTATACATGCTGCTGTTAGAAAATACAACATTAAAAATGTATAATATTACCTGTCATTCATATGTTGAAGATACTCAAATATGTGTTGCCCCTAATGAAAACACACTGTCACTTAAACTAATTACATCACGAGCTGAAAGACCATGTGAGAAATGTATCATTTTCATTGATGGGAGGCCCTAGTAATGACAAGACTTCTGTTATTTCAGAGCTAAGCACTGCAGATTTAAAATTTCCTTAAATAACTTGGCATGTAATTTGGGCCATTTTAAATACAATACTCTCATTCCATTCTCATGTTACGGCAATATCAAAAGTGTGCTTTCTACAACCTTCCTTACTATTCAAGCCTGAGAAACTAATACAAGCATTTGTGTACAACAGGTTAGATTGCTGTAATGATACACTTCCTACAAGCACATATTGCACATTAAACTGCCTACACTGTATTCAAAATGCAGCTGTGGGAGTTGTTACTGGGAGTGGAATGTACAACCATATGAGTACTGTAGTATTTTTTTTCCATTGACATCCTATTAACTTACATACAATTCTCAAGCATCAAACTGATTATATACACAAAACAGTTCAGTTGATCAGTCGCAGTATTTAAACCTCAGCCGAAGGGCTGGTATCCTACCCACACCACGTACCACAGCTCTTTACAGATATGGGTGCTGGTGTTGCTTTATATGCCCTTGTGTTTTCTGTTTCTGCCAGAAAAGTCCATATATGAGTGCTGACCCATCTACACTCTTCCCCCTCCCCACAGGTTCAGATTATGGCTGGGCTGGGCACGAGCTGAGCTGGATGTAGAACGTAGTGCCACAGATCCAAGTGTGACACTGTGAAGGTGGCCATCTATCAAGAGGACCTGCCAGGCAACAGAGCTCTACATGGAGAACTGTCACACAGTAGGACTTCAATCCAGGTTATACTTGATAATAATAATAATAATAATAATAATTATTATTATTATTATTATTATTATTAGCATGCCCAGAGCAGGTTTCAACGCCAATTGTCTTCGGACCTCTGGAGATTTTTTCTCATCACTATGGAGTTGCTGGTTCCTCTTCATCATTGTACTTTGACCTCACCTTGGTCTTAGTGTCAATGTTCATTCCAACATATTTTTGCTAATCATCTTGTGGTAGCTGTTTTGAAAGTGACATTTTAAAAATAAACTGAATTACAATAAATTGAAATGTTCTACTGGAGTTAAGTGAAAGTAATTAAAGGGATCTTGAATTACACTCACTGGGGTAACAGTGAAAATTAACATTACTGTCAAGTCATTATACACTTGAAAAGTTTATGTTTGGTTTTTATCCAATTAAACTTTCAAGTTTTCCTTAAGCACATTCTGCTGTCCTGAATAGCTCACAATTCCTTAACAGCAAGTAAATAATTAATATGTATTACGCTGTGGTTATGATACTATAATTACATCATTTTTTTCTTCTAAGATGCTTTTCTGAAAATGACATTGGCAGACATTCAAAACTTGACATCTGATTGATGTTGACTTTTTGGTAGTTTGTTTTTCATTGTTAAGCTTATTTGAAATGACTCATACACTAATTACAAGTTGGGAGCCTGTATAAACCCTCCCTGGTGATTTTCTTTGCAATAAAAATACAGGTCCATCAAAAAGTGATGCTAATTAAGTCTTTTCCCACTAGCCTCTTAAGAACACTTTTCTATTAAGACAATGACAATGACAGTTACACAAACGTAGCTTCAGTATAAACACATTATGATATATTTTGACTTAATCAGAAAAGGAGTGCAAATTGTGACAGACAGTTGAGTAATGTGAGAAATCCAAAAATATCTCAGGCTTACAGTCAGACTTCCAGTTCACGTACCTTGCCAATTTCAAAGTGAAGGCATTACATTTCAAATGTATGTGCTATGTATGTACTACCCTGTAGAAATAAATACTTACCTGTTTAATGTCATAGGCAAAAAGCACATATTTCAAATCTGGAGAAACCGAGTATTTTGCAACGTTGAATGCCACCTGCAAAATAAAGAGATGCAGAATCTAGTATCATATATATATATATATGAGGAAGAGATGTTTAGATTTTAAAAGTGTCAACTCTGTGTATTTACACATAATACAAAGCTAGAAAACAATATATATACTTTGATTTACTCAACAAATGATGCACCAGCTGACCCTAAGATTACTCTTATAAGCCATAAAGAAGGAAACTAAATGCTAAAAAAACTAGATATGCCAACTAGCTATAAGCATAATAAACGGTAAAATTACGAAAGTTAAAAAAAGTGTCCTACATTAATTCTGATCTTACTCTTCTAGACTGGGGAGAAACCTGAATCCACGCGTGAATTTGTGTTCAAACTGTTAATTTGGTGACCCATATAAATTGAAATTAACATAACTTTTCTATTGTTTGTGGTTTCAGTTGTATTTGTAAAAAAATTTAAACTCAAATTAGAGCTAAGAATCACAATATTTCTGTGAGCCATTTTTTTTTGGTTCTACCAGAACATTGTTCATGCCTAATACAACATAAGAACATCATAAATATAAAAATATACAGTATACATTACTATACCAAATACTACAGGATAGTATAAGAGGATATGTAGTTGTTTCTCTACAACAGCATGCCAGTAAACAGGTGAGAGTCACACTATTGTAGTCACCTTATGACATCTCAAGCTACAAATAGGCCAAACAAGTGTCAGACTAGGTCATGTGACACTGCTGATGGGAAAAATTGCATGTAACACAAAGTCCATTATCTGAAATGGCTGGAGAGCTAGAAGTTCCACTTAAGACCAAAAGTACGTCATCAGTTAATTAAAGCATACGAGACAGTGACACGTTCACCAGTCAGATGTTCTAGGAAGAGCCCTTAGAGCCAAGATATCCTAATTGAAATGACCTGATTAAAGAGCCCTTGAAGTCAGGATGCTCTGATGGGGTGCCCTCCACACTTCCCCACTTCCATTTTCTGTGTGGTCCAGCCCTTCCTGTGTTCCCTTTTTCAGACACTTCATTCACAAATATACTTCTTGTGTGGATATTTTTATTCCTTCTCTTCAGAACCTCTTTGCACAGCTACAAGTAACTGAGCTGTAACCATTTTCATTCAACTACATTGATGCAACTGTAATATTATATGTGTATTGCCTCAGTTTCCAAAACACACGGGCTTGACTGCATCTAGGCAAGTCTTATACTGTGGGTCTTTTGTAACTAGTGCATATTGCATATTGATCTGCGTATAAAAAAGGATGGGGTAATAAGATGGCTATTACACCTTTATACAAGCACCCTAACTTAAAATTAGGATGCAAATCTAGGACATTTTGCAGAAGGAACGCATTGTTTTTGAATATAGAATACAGATGCCCTTCAGAGAATTTCTGACATGCCTCTGCAACAAATCATGTAGCAGAACTCTGTTTATCAAAGGGTTTAGGATTATCACAGTGTGAAACTACCAGTGAACAGCCATGCCACACAAACAAGCATCTGGCTGAGCCGCGTCAGATAAGAAGTGACGGACTTACAGCTGTCACGGCTGAGACGCCATCACACGCTCACTCGGGGGACAGGAGAGGAGAGGCAAACAAAACTGAAAATTTAACTTACAAATGTGCTGTTTTTGAGCAGGACTTCTGTCTCATTGGTGGCTACATTGAACGTGATAACATCACCATCCCAATTCCGGTATATGACCTCTGACTCTAAAAGAGGAAAAAAAAAAAATGTTACAATATAGATGCGATATTGCACAGATGTTTTCTGTTTTGTAACAAGACAAAAACATGAACTTTATTGTATTTTGTGTGTGTAACTTCAAACATACTATGTTAATAACGTGAATAAAAAATGCAACAGAACATCAGATCATATAACAGTGTGATTTTGTTTAAACTTGTAAGGATACTTTGTTTAAACTTGTATTTACAATATGATGAAGATTCACAAAGCATACAATGTTAAGTGCTCTAAGAATATTTTGGATTGTTATAATCTGAATGTCATTACCTGCTGCAATTATACACACAAACACGCACGCACACACACAGACTCAGAGTACATCTGTCATGAAAAAGGCACATCATTTGTAACTTTGCAATGAACCCCATGTTTTACCTAAAGCGGCAGCACACCAATTTAAAAGCACAGACAAGAAGGTAATCAATACAAACTGAATACATCAGAATCTGAAAACCACACACCTGTTAGTCTGTAATCTGTCTGATGAGAAAACAAAAGGAGAATTCAAGAACAAGTCTGCACAACAGACAAGGATAAACCAGTCTAACGTCTTTTCACCTGCGATCTATTAGCAATAAATCAACAAAGCCATTTGCAGTAAAGCTAAAAAGTATTTAGCATTGAAGAATATGTTCAGAGGCTTCATTAAGTCCACTCTTCAGGGAGGGCCCACTGTCATATGGGGCTGGAAAAACCTATCATAAGGTCTTCTGTTAGCACCGTCTTCAACAATAAGCTGCTCTTATAAAAAGGCTGTCCTCATTATAAATAAAAGTGATCGAGTACTGTGTCCCTCAAAAAACTATAAGAAACTAAACCAAAATAGATTGTCTCCAGCTGTCACTCAGTAAGTGACCAGTTTCGTCTTTATTAAAGATCCTGCCTTAGGATGTAGCGGGTCCATAGAGCAGAATAAGGTAGTGTCAGATATAAATGTTGTATAGGGCAGAATCAGTGAGGGTTTTCTCTGAGCACCTATCTAGCTCAGCCACATGGGAATATATGTGGGCAGATTCGAAGGAGCAAAACACTTCTGGGGGCTTTCATTGACTGCTTCCAACAGGAATTAGAGGCAGCTAATTCTGCAGCAGAAACTCCTTATCTCCCTCCAGGCCCCAATGCACCTTGCAGATGTGTTCCCATGCACAATTAGTTTCCTCTCTATATCTGGATTTAAAAATCCAGCAGAGTGGTGGAACCATGTTTTATATATAGCCTGTTTTGCTATTGTGTGTGCTTGTAGAAATGCAAATTGGCTAATACATGTCTGATAAATATGGAAACAATGTCAGGAGAAGGCACATCTCGCGTGGAAAATTCACAGTGTAGGTTCCAGATGTGGAGTTATGCAATGGAATGCAGAGGTCTGCAGACAAATGCAAAATGAAGTGTCCATGTGCGACCTGCAGATCAGCTGGATACCATGTTGGGTTGTCAAAGTGAAAATCGGTGCTCTTTTCACCGAAATGTTACATATTGTTGTAAATATGACAGGTGCTATGGCCAATTCAGATCTAAGATGTTGGTAATGAACTTTCAGGCGTTGACCTTAAAAGAAAAGCTCCGTCATTGTCATACAAGGAAAAAGTGTGATTTTATAACGTGTCTGGTACAGAATGAAAAAGAAAAAATGTTTTTGTTGCTGAAATGAATGAGCCACGGCAAAAAAATTTTGGAGAAAATGCCTAAGAAATTTAAGAAACCATTCTTGATAGAGCAATTGTAGAACCAGAATATCTATGTGAAGCCAATGCAGATTGTAGGGACAGAGAATAAATGGTAGCATTGTGGTTTGATTTAGGATACGTTTTGAGTAGTCCTAAATCCTAATTTTTTTATTGGACAGTTTTTGCATGTGATACATTAAATCAGGCACCACTGTACATATTGCAAATAAGAACATCCATCCATTATCGTAACCGCTTATTCCTGGTGAAGGTCACAAGGAAGCCTGGAGCCCATCCCAGAGCACAGGGCAGGGGACACCAACCCACTACAGGGCACATACACAACAGGCAATTTGGACACACCAATTAACCTAACCTGCATGTCATTGGACTGTGGGAGGAAACCAGAGCACCCAGAGAAAACCCACCAAGCACAGGGAAAACTTGCAAACTCCACACACACAGACCCAAGGCAGGAATTGAACCCCAGGCCCAGAAGTACACAGCAACAGCGCTAACCACCACGCCACCATGCCAGCCAAGTAAGAACACTAGTTATTTACAAGGAAGTATAGAAAACTTTATATTTACGCACATGCATGCATGTAGACACACACACATGCGCACGTGTGTGCACACACATGCAAAAAGTTAAAAGCAGAAAGTGACATGATGACATACTACTCCTAGGAAAAAAAAACTAATAAAACATCCAATGAGTAACGTTTAAAAGTTTTTTTTTAGTAAGTACGGTGATAGAACCAGAGAGTTGAAATACACACTATGCAGACATTCATCTATTACGTCAGTCTTTTTGCTTGTCAACAATCCATCCTTCCTGCACAAGTGAGAAAACCTACATCACTTATTTTATTAGCTACATGTCACTGAATTCCGTTAACTTACACACAGCTCTTAAATTTCTATGAACAAAGCCTACTTCAAGGCCTTTGATGTGTTTTATGGTTATTGCACACCCACCGTAAGTGGGCTGTTCTGAGCTAAGCCATCGCCTCAAAAGACCATTAAGTTTGCAAGCAACTGATGTGTTCCATTATTCATTTGTTTGTTGGTGTTTTCTTATCCATGGTAACTTGTTAGAAAGGTTTCATACCTGTAATTAGGGGTGGCACCTGCATGACAAAGGAATAATATTAGAGGGGCAGACAGTGGCTGGTGTAATTGGAATCACTTCTGCCTCATGCCTGTGGTTCTGTGAAATGCAAATGACTAATTTTCTGGTTATGGGTATGACTGTAAATCAAAACGGCTTTAGCCCATTTTGACATTTTACCTGTTTTCCAAGAAAGGGATTTTCTGAGAACAGTTATTTTGTTTATCTGATATTATATGGGATATTGTCATAACACTTGGACAGAATAAGGTGTTTTAGAGGAAAGTGTGTTTAACTGCAACAGAGCATAATATGAAATGTTTAAGTTATAAAATTTGATAAAACAAATTCAGGCCTGATATTTAATACTAAATGGAGATGATATGTTAAATTATGTACATAGAAAATATTTCTGCTCTTACCTTGAAATTTAAATTTAGGAAGCAGGAACTGAGAGTTAATCCAATGCATTATATTTTAAAATTGCAGTATTTTTTAAACATATGACCTGCAGACCTTTGTGGTGTGGAAATTTACCTTTAATTTCCAGGAATACGCATTTGTTTGCTGATGAATTATACCAATGAAAACAAGACCTTAAATTTGTTTGCCAGTCTCACGGGTGTAATATCCAAATTCTGTGTCCTGTGAATCAGGACTCTCTGAGGGCCCCTATCACTCCCTATAAAGCTGGTGGGGGGCCCTCCCCGTGCTCGGGCCCTCGGGTAATCAATTTTTCCTTTTGGTGTGATCGTGCTAGTCTGGGAAGGCAAAGGTGAACAAAGTGCAATTCTGGTAAGGTAACCATGCCTTTATGTCTGTTATCTTTCATAATATGAACTGCTTGGTCTCTAAGTTGAATTTTATTAATTTATTTCAGGCCATGGACTGCACTGGTGACTCAATATAATACACTTTGATGAAACACAGACTTGCATGCAACGCTTATCATTCAAGTGTCATAGCTAACAGCTAATATTGCGCCAACAGTGAATTCAGTGTTAATTTAACCATGCTACATACATGCAGTATAGTAGGTTGAGCTACAGATGAGTCATTTGACAAATTGTGTTAATTTTTTATTTTATTCATATTTTATTATCTTTTTAATTTTGACTGTTCAACTGAATGTGTATTCAGTGCTGCATGATGTGTTATGTATGCCTTAGCATGTGGGCTTATGTGTGGAAATCTGTGTTTGTGTAGGATGTAGTGTTCTGTTTGCTGTAGTCTGTTGTATATGTGCTCTCAGACCTATTTGTCAAAAAAAAAAAAGTAAAAAATCACTCCATGTAAACAGGGTGCCCTTCTGCTAAATTTGTTCTGGTGTTGGGCTTGGAGGAATAATAAGCCCATAAACAGTGGCTACCCTGTGATACAGGTTGTTCAAACACATGGCAGAAAGGGTTCCTCCTCACAACAGGGCTTCATGTACAATACAGTGAATTTTTTCTGACCTCAGAAAGCACATTATATCAGGCCACCACTCTGTATAAGAGGACAGAAATTCGAGAGTTGGATTTTTTTAAGTATTTACCATTTAATTAATCCATAGCAGACATCTCTAATCTTGTCCTGCCTGGGACTGCATACATTTAGGTCATTTTTCTGCCACATTAAAAAAAGCACTTGCAGACAAACCCACAGGCTCTAACACCTGCCAGGATAAAGATTAGCCACCAGTTCCTCACATTCCCAGTGCTTCGGACAATCCCTAAATGACTTAAAGTGTCATCATGTTATATGATTTTCCCCCTTTAAGACAGCTTTAAAAAACATGTTATTCATTACTATGTTTCTCTGACAGAACCAAAGTGGGCCTGAATGTCCCTGCAGCATGTTACTGTTGCTGTGATAAGCCCTGTAGACATCTACCTACCATCTGATCTACTTGGCTACCCTTCTGCCAGTCAGCTTCCCTCACAGGACATGGCTTGTCACATTTGACTGGTTTTCCCCGTGCTTCAGGACAAACTCAACTCATTTCAAACCAGTGAAAAGTCACACCTGACTCTGTAACTAACATCCTAAACTGCAACCTTCTGCTTTTTTCCCTGCCCTCTCCACTCCCCGTTTTCAGTAAAATGCAGCAAAACTAGCTTTCACGTAAAAGTTCTTGCAAAAAAAAAAAAAAAAAATGTAACTCATTATTTTGAATAATAGGATGAATATAACGGTTAGGCTTTAAATAATATACGTCTTGCTTACATATATGTCAAGCCAAAGTTCACCACTTTGTAAATAGCTGAGGAATAAGTGATACATGACCATATTCCTTTATTGATCTTCTCTGCTACTCTACAAGCATGCTCATTTTTTCACAGCCAGTATAATGAGCAAAACGTTCCTCTGCAATGGTGGGTTTTCCTCTTGCCAGCACTAATCAGTGCTACAAGAAAGTAAAGTGCGGAATACATAAACATTTTTTTGAGAATTGAGCTGAGCAGCTGTAATACATGTTTGATGTGTATTACTGTGATTCAGAGCAGGACTCTGTTCCACTGTGTCTACTTTTTTTAAAATTGATATCGCTGACAGTCTACCTGTCTAACTCAAATTGTTCAATAGAAAGCTAGACATAGTATGATGCTTATTTAACATTAAATATGCTCTTAGTGTGTAACTGTGTGAGAACTGGCATGAGTGTGAATGTTCTGTAAAGTACTGGGATGAGGATGTTCCCCGTAGTGTTGTGCACTAACCTATTTTCCCAGAAGAAACAGAGATGGAAAATGGCCAGACGTAAACCGATAAACTCATGCCATTATATTTCTACTTAATAAGGTAGGCACAATAATCAGGTTGGTTCTGTATCTACTCTAATACAAGAGCTTCCTGTAAATCTTTCTATGGAGATTCATATTAGTTGCGTAGAACTGGAAGTTGGACAGAGTATAATGCAAAAGGTAACGCACACATTCTTTAGTTGGCAAAAGACTTAAGACAGACAAGGCTACACTGTAATGGCACAACATTTTCAAAAGCATACAACTAAAGTAATATCGGATATGCTGAGACAGAACTAGATGATTGACTGTACCCTTTCCTTGGCCTTACCAAAGACCTGACCAGAATCTTATTGAAATTTGAAGATAGCCATCACCAATGTTAAGCCTTGCCCTTGGAAGATAAATTGGCAAGAAGGAACAGAAAACAGTGCACTAATCCGTTGAATATTTCACAAGTGATTACTTTTTAGTGTTCTTTATCTTTTAAAGTTAGCAAATCTGAAACGTAAGTTTATG
>JABJVR010004223.1:0-13675 GCA_025773905.1 Chitala chitala
ATTTTTTTGATGTGTGTATTTCTATTCCGGGTTTGGGGTGGGCCAGGCAAAAACACAGACTTTAAAACCGCCCTGGAGTTTTCATGTTGCAGTCTGGGCAGGGGGGGGGGCGCGGTTGGATAAACCATTTATAAACAAAGTGTCTTCTGAATATGGTTGTGGGGGGGGGGGGCTATACACACTTCAAACCATTTATGTTGAACATTATGGGTATATGCATGCTTTAAAACTATTGTGTATTTTATAGTAAGTACATCCATCCACACATTAGTTCGGCTGGTCAATCTGGTATTTGACCTGTGGGGTGGAGTACTGTTTAAGGATACATTATTATACACTGTTAAAATGTTTACCGTATTCATACTATTGCTGTTTGTTAGTATTGTTATGATATGTGCGGTAAGTAATGTGCTGAAGAGGAATGGACAGCCATGATAACATCATAATTTTTTGCTGTGTGACGTATGCAAGTGGGCTTATTGTGTGACTATTGGGTTGAGAGTGAAAGTTTAGAAACTTGATGGTTGGTGTATATTGGATTGGTTCATGTTTTGATTTTGGTTATCCCTTTAAACCTAGCACCAATTGTAAATATTGTCTACAGTTTGTTGTGTCCAGTTCTGTTTTTTTTTGGAATTGTTCTTCCATCCTCTGTGTTGCGTGCCTAACTAACATACCCGAACACTCAGGGTGCCAGGCTTACATTGTAATATAAAGCACAGTGGCGCTGTCGGTGGGGCTGTTGCCACCACAGTCCTTCATGGTTGTAGATTCAAATCTGACTTTTGGCACTTTGTGTGGAATTTGCATGTCCTTTCTGTTCTTGTGTGGGTTTCCTTCCCCAGCCCCAAAGACATGCTGAGTAGGTGGACTAGCAAACTCAAATTGGCCTTCATGTGTGCCTGCACCCTGTGGTGGGTTGGCACCCTGCCGGGCCTGTCCCCAGCCAAGTGCTCTAGGCTAAGGACAGGCTCTAGGCCACTCGCAAACCCAAATTTCCAATGGAATTCACAAGAACTAATATCGCTGGGTATTTAATATTAAGTAATCTTCCAAATACCATAACCCTCTGCTACCTTAATGGTTTTTTTACAGTATTATAAGGTTCTGGGATAATGTATTTCAGTACCATTTATCTTGTGTTTAAATTGAAAGCTATATTTATATTAATTCAGATGTTATATACACAATATGTTTCATATGCAGTGTTATAAATATTTTTAACATTTCCATTTAAGTAGCATGTTTTTCTAGCTGCTTTCAAAAGAATAAAAAAACCAAAGCAGACTCATAAACTGAAAGTATCTAGAAATTTAACGTTGCAATCAATGTAACATTTAGTATATCTGTAGTACTATATCCAAAAAACAGCACAAACACACTTTTATCCTAGAGGTGTATTCTTACACTACACAGCAACATATCAGACCTACTAACCTGCAAGAGGAGGCCCCATCAGACACCCAAGGCCCACAAAAAACATGGAGAAGCCCATTGAGCTATTCACCTTCTCTGCCCCAACCATGTCTACCTGTGGAAACACACGCAGTAGACATGATGCATAGGAATATTTATATAAGATATGAAACTGAAGATTCCATTCACCCATTATTAAAGCAGTTATCCCAGTTGAGGATGATCCTATCCCAGGCACCTTGAAGCACAAGGCAGGCGACACCCTGGACAGGATGTCAGCCCATCACGAGGCAGAAGCACATGTGACACCCATGCACTCGCACATGCACCATGGGGGCAGTTTCAGGCTGGCCAATTCGCCTAGCCAGTATGTGTTTGGGGCTTTGGGAGGAGGGGTAGGATTTGGGCCCCCAGCCCTGAGGGTGTGCAACATCAGTGCTAACCATTGAGCTATCCACCCCACTCCCACTGAGTCCTATTATTAATATTATTTGTTTTTACCTGTCTTGCTAAGCACTAAAATATTTGGTGCTTTACTGACCTGGACACTTGAATTATGTACTCACCAGGACAGGTAGCAGCAGTGCCATGTAACCGCCACAGAACACAGCAAAAAACACAGCATATACCATGAGCTGCATGTAGCTGGTGGCCAAAGGAGACATCAGATTGATTAGCCCACACAGGATCAAATATGCCTTGTGGTAGTGATACTTGTGCAACAGGTTTCTGTCAGTCAACCAGCCAGAGGCCAACTGGGCCACAGTTTCAGCGATTCCTAAACAGAGAGAAAACAAAAAAAACACTCTCACAAAACATTGTCATGAGGACACAGTCACACAAAATATAAAACACAGCTCCCAATATGATACATTTTAAGTTATAGTAGTCTGAAAGTGAAAACAAAGATATACTTCACAACTACCTTAAATCGTAAATTTTAAACGGTGTATTTACAAACAGATAAAAAACAACGAACTGATCTGTATTGCTTGCCATCAGTATAAGACCATCTGCCATGACAGCTATCTCATGCCACCTTGTTTGCAGCGTACTTTCTATAGCATCATTCCCATGCTGAGTATAAGATTTCACCAACTCTTATTACTCCCTCTTCTGACTTCCACATTCTCTTTAACACTGCCCGGTTCCAGTTTGTTCACTGCAAGACTAAGTACAAACAAACATTAAACTTTGTTCTGTATGCTAATGTAAAATATGTATGCATACAACTCCATGGCATTCCTTATACTAGGCAGAGGAGTTTACAATCTGGTCTACCTCATGCCCAAGTACCAACCAAAGACAAAATAAAACATCAAGAAGTCACTGCCAGGAATGCACTGAAATAGACTTCATAGACTGATGAACCTTCATGTGTTTGTTTTGAAGCTACCCATCACAGACTGCAAGAATGTATACTGCTTCGCCAACAAAAACCTTGTCTGAACAATAATGTGAAGGCCTCCTCTATAACAGACATAGAGCTACAAGGCTGGGTGACAGAAAAGAAATGATACAGGAAGCTGAATGGGAAGATTAGGGACTACAGACATTACAGAGAAGAAGATTTTGAGAATAAGTGGAATCAGAGCAATGTATGAACATCATTAGATGACAGTCTCTCTGTGCATCAGTGAAAGGAAACTGAGAGATGAATGCTAAATTCATTCTGTGGAACCCATGAGTTGAACTAGAGGTTCTAAAATTCTTATCTTAAATGTACAGTGTTCTTACGGTAGAAGCTCTGGAAAAACTTTCTGAAAAAAAAAGTTTTTCCAGAGCTTCTACCAATCAAAGTCATGTATTTTTATGTTACATGAGTGTAGCACTGGGCTACTATTAGCAAAATGCTTTAACTTCACGTACCGTGAGGACTCCAAAACAGCTGGTCTTAGCTGTACTTTAAACCTCTGCTTAGTTCTACACTAGACCTTCTACATCTTGCAACATGAATATTTATAATCATAAAACTCACAAAAATCTTCAAACCAACTGATTGTTTAGAACTGCTATAAATAAAGCTTATAAACAGTTTGAATTGATAAAAACAGTTGTTCTTCATACTTTGTTCAAGATTTCCTTTATTGTTACTGTTGAATGTCTTAAACATTTAGTCTTTTCTTGAGTCTTTTTGTAGCAAAAATATAATTCAAAAACTACATAACTGTGTTACTGTTTGTGCACTGTGCTTTGCAGATTTAAATTTAATGCTAAGTTAGATATTTAGAAATAAAGAAATCTGAAAAATATTTAGATGATAAGGCCTTTTTTGTTCCGTGAGCAACACATAGACTAACTCGTTTTTATAATTAGCAAACATGACGATTGTAATAATACAGCAATCAGAAATAACATTATGACCACCTGCCTATATTGAGTAGGTCCCCTTTTTGCCACCAAACTCGACCCATTGAGGCATGGACTCCACTAGACCTCTGAAGGTACATTCCATAGATGCACGACTGGATTTAAATCTGGAGAATTTGGAGGCCAAGTCAAGATCTCAAGATTATTGTGTTCCTCAGACCATTCTTGAACCATTTTTGAAGTGTGACAGGGTGCATTATCCTGCTGAAAGAGGCCACTGCCATCAGGGAATACTGTTTCCATGAAGGGC
Source organism: Chitala chitala (assembly GCA_025773905.1). NCBI lineage: Eukaryota > Metazoa > Chordata > Actinopteri > Osteoglossiformes > Notopteridae > Chitala > Chitala chitala. The sequence goes on from JABJVR010004223.1 coordinate 4,037, forward strand.
TGTACTTAGTCAGCAACAATGTTTAGGTAGGTGGCATGTGTAAAAATAATATACACATGAATGGCAGGACCTAAGGTTTCCCAGCAGAACATTACCCAAAGCATCACACTGCCTCCAACAGTTTGCATTCTTTTTATAGTGCATATTGGTGCCATGTCTTCCTTAGGTAAGCAACGCACACGCACCCAGCCATCCACATGATGTAAAAAAAAAATGTGATACATCACACCAGGCCACCTTCTCCCATTGCTTTGTGACCCAGTTCTAATGCCCATCTCACATGCCCATTGTATGTACTTTTAGTCGTGGACATGGGGCAGCATGGGCACCCTGACCAGTCTGCGACTACGCAGCCTCATACACAACAAACTGTGATGCACTATGTGTTCTGACTAATGATTGCACTATGTGTTCTAACTAATGATTACTTACTATGACTAATGACTACTTGATTAATTTTTACAGCAATTTGAGCTACAGTATTTCTTCTTTTGGATCGGACTACTCTGGCCAGCCTTCACTCCCCACGTGTATCACAGAGCCTTGGCTGCCCATAATCCTGTTACCAGTTCACCAGTTTTTTGTCTTTGAACTAGTTTTGGCATGTCCTGACCACTGCACACCAGGAACATCCCATAAGAGCTGCAGTTTTGGAGTTACTTTGACCTATTCGTCTCACTATTACAATTTTGCCCTTGTCAAAGTTTCTCAAATCCATTTTTTTCTTTCCTTTTTCAACTTCAGGGACAAAATGTTCACTTGCTGCCTAATATATCCCACTCACATCCAGGTGCCACTGTAATGAGATAACAAATGTTATTCACTTCACCTCTCAGTGGTCATAATGTTATGGCTTATCAGTGCATTTTATGCCCAGTTTCATCCTGGTTCATCTTTAATGATTACGACGACGTTTTAGGGCCACAATAAAAAAAAGGTTCAGAAAATAAAGTCAGAATATTCTGACTGACATTCCACAGAATTAGGAATAAAGAATAGCCCTTGTCAGAAGGGTATGATACAACAGTGAAAACGCCGTCGTAGAAGGGAAGGGAGTTCAACGTTAACCTAAAAGTGGAGGTTAATTAAAATGACCAAAACCTCAAAGGCAAACTCCCCCCCACACCCGACGATCAGCCCCCACTTGACGCTCTCCAGTAGCGTCCCTGTACCAAAGTGTCTCAGCTAGTGCCATTCACTTCATTGTTAGAACATTCCCACTTTATTCTCTGAACTTTATTATTAATTTTTTTTTTACAGTGGCCCTAAAATGTTGTTGTATATAATGTTACATCCTGGAGACTGATTGAAAAAAATGTAGCTCATCCACACAGACTACTATTCATATCCTCTTTTTTTAATCTAAACATCAGGTTTGTATTGCAAGCCTATGAAGTGTCATGGGGATCATCCCTGTCCTCTCATACACTACACAGACGTGCCATGGTAATCATCCCTGTCCTCTCATACACTACACAGACGTGCCATGGGAATCATCCCTGTCCTCTCATACACTACACAGACGTGCCATGGGAATCATCCCTGTCCTCTCATACACTACACAGAAGTGCCATGGGGATCATCCTTGTCCTCTCATACACTACACAGAAGTACCTTTCTTTCCACCTTACATTCACTGCTTTCAGAAGCATCTTACAAATGCCTATCAATATAGCAAGTGTGGTCCAGATATACATTAAATCTATAGGAAGACTATGGCCCTATTTGCTGTGACACAGTGTGGAGTAATGAGAACAGTTCCTCTAAAAATCCAGAGCTTCAATTCATGTATTCATTTAACTTATCCCTAGAAGACATCACACAATGAAAATTATACCATCTCTGTATTGTGAATTTTGCTCAGTGGGTGCTATTGGTTTAATTATGCATATGTTTTGGCAATGCTCACATGTAAAAGCTCTTGAAGCAGGTGACTTTGACACTGAACAGCATATTTAAAACTGGAATACCTTATTATGTTAAGTGTCTCCTTTGAAATTATACTTCTCTATACCTTTATGACAGAAACAGGTGTTGCTAGCTTGTCACGTCCTACTTGCTATACTCCTTGTGTCCACCAGGTGTTCCTTCCATTCTTCCCTGCCTGATAAGTCTTCGATGCTTTTAAGCTGCTTTTATCCAAAGTGAGGTACAAAGCAAGCAAAAAGCAAAGTCAAGGATTTTAGTTGCATTCAGTCAGATTCATTGAATATTTAATAAAACCCTGTCTGTAGAATTATAGACCTTTAATATTAATGCAGTTGGTGAATGGATCTGGTTTATATGGGTTTCCAAATGAAATTTTGGCAAGAATTATTCCAAATTTTTATGCCTGTTATCAAAAGTCTTTCTGAAGATAATATAGCAGAACCCTGATTTAGTTAGTTAGCAATTTTTTTAAATGGAGAAAAACGTTTTTTTCCACCCAATCAGCTTAGAGAATGTGGACCTCAAGATATTAGCCAAAACGCTGGCTTGTCAAATGGAACTCATACACCCTGTAATTACTAGGGGTAAGGCTGCTCAGACTGAATTTCTGATGTCCAGGTATGGTATTTGAAATGCATGCAGAGAGAGACTCAGGGAGAGGATCACACCTACAGAGCAAGGCTGATTATTTTCAAGCGCGATCAAAGCAAAGTCCAGAAAGTAGGTATAAGATTGATAATATAGGCAGATGGTCAAAAATATGTATAAGTCAGGTTGACGTGGACGTGGGATGGAGGACAGAACAGGAGGGTAGGTAAGGAGGCAGGGCAGACAGCAGCAATGAGGAAAGGGAACATGACTCAGAGAAAGAACGCTCAGTACAGGACAAAGTCAGGGAGGTCATTCTGTTAAACTTCGCACTGAGGAGACATGGCTGTAGACCACTAGTTAAGGGGTGTGGTGGTACAGGACGTGACAGTATTGATGACATATGTATTCTGCTTAACATGATGCAATATCTAAATAAAGAGAGAGAACCTGCTATTACTGTTTCCAGAGATGCTGATTAAGCATTCCATAGAGTGGGGTGAAATTTTTTATTTGCCATACTGGAAAAACATTGCCTTCATCCTAATTTTATTGCTGTATTCAAACTTCATCATCTAGCTGAATAAATGTGGTCAAAACAAACAGCTTCGTCTGAAAAACTGCAATCCAAAAAGGCTTCCTGCAGAATGACTCCTATTTGCTTTATTTATCAAAGTCTTGAATCTGGGCATTTCTTCAGCAGTGAATTAGAACAGCTCTCCCAGCATCAGACTGACATCACTTCTCTAGGTCGCTAAGGGAGATTTCATATGTTTGGGAATATCTATCACGTCTGTCCATCTCTGGAAACCTCTGCTTTATATTTGTTGTTAGTGTTTGTTTCCTCTTCCTATGTCCCCTGTAACTTTGGGAACAACACCTTGGTCCGACATTTCGTGATAAAGACTTTGTGTAAAGTAGTCTTCCAAAAAACCAATTAAATTACTTTGCAGCATGAAAACTTTAAATACTTATTACTTTCCCATCTATCATTTTAAGATTTACCTGATTCAAAAATATCACAGTGAACTACACTAGGTTATTGAAATATAATTAATCAGTAAAAATTTTACAATGTTTTCTACAATATATCTTTTAAACTGGAAAACCAACATGAGGCTATATTGCATGACATTTTCTACTGAATTTTCTCATTTATGTTGCCTTTACTGCTGTAGTCAACCCCACCGTTCCTCTTTGTGAAAATATGGTTAATCCAAGTTTCCAACTTTTATTATGAAGAAATTAGTGCATCAAACAGAATTCACAGAAATTCTGCTGTATTTTTTCTCCTATATTGTATTTTCTTGAGAAATCTTAATGAATCAGCTTAGGAACTGCACATTATATAAACCCATACTACTTTTTGTGTCTTTGAGTACACTCATTTGTTGTAGCAAATTTGTGATGTATGTTAGTCAATCATTTTCTATACCACTTCATCCTGTTAAAGGTCACAGGGAAGCCTAGATCATCATCCCACAACACACAGGGCAGGGGACACCAACCCACCACAGGGCACACACACTGGGCAATTTGGACACACCAATCAACCTAACCTGCATGTCTTTGGACTGTGGGAGGAAACCAGAGCACCCAGAGAAAACCCACCAAGCACAGGGAGAACATGCAAACTCCATGCATACAGACCCAAGGCGGGAATTGAGCCCCAGGCCTAGAGGTGCGTGGCGACAGTGCTAACCACCACGCCACCATGCCGCCCAACATAAAACAATCAAACAGAATAACAGTTGGCATGTTTCATGCTAACAAGGAACAAGATAAATTAGATGCGAGAATAAATTAAAAAATAATGCTATGTAATGTAATAATGTTTTATACCTGAGAAAAAAAATGGATTAACATTAGGTGAATTTAAGTGCCAGTACTGAAAAGAAATATGAAATGGAATTTAAAAGTAAACTAACATACATCAAGGCAGCACGGTGGTGTGATGGTTAGCACCGTCACCTCACACCTCCAGGCCTGGGATTTGATTCCTGCCTTGGGTTTGCATGTTCTCCCTGTGCGTGGTGGGTGTTCTCTGGTTTCCTCCCACAGTCCAAAGACATGCAGGTTAGGTTGATTGGTGTGTCCAAATTGCCCAGTGTGTGTGCCCTGTGGTGGGTTGGTGTCCCCTGTCCTGTGCCCTATGGGCTCCAGGTTTCCCCGTGACCCTCACCAGGAATAAGCAGTTAAGATAATGGATGGATGGATGTTCTATGTTGAATTTATGTTGAGATCCTTAAAACTACTAAACAACAAACGTGTAATACAAAGTATAATAAAAAAATATGAAAAATCTTGTGGAAGACAGAATTGCCTTAAATAACTACTCAGCAAAACAGAAGAAGCACGACGTCATGACTGTCAATCCAGGCTTTACTGTAAAATGAGATGAAATATTAAAGCTTACCAGCCAAAGAGATGATAAAAGATGCATCCATTGGATCAATCCCAAGGTTTCTTGCCCGAGCTGACAGGTGAAAATAGGGAATAAAATAAGCCAGCTGACTGAAAACTACTGACCATGTGTAGATGCAAAAGTAAGGATTTTTTAACAGTGAAAAATCCACCACTTTGGTATTTCTCTTAATTTTTCCAGTCTTGTGTTCTTGTGTAGTTTTGAAATTCCCGTTTTGTCTGAGGGAGACGTCCCCAGCATTACACAAATACATGTCTGTAGAACTGACATTTTCCACATCTAGCTTTGCTTTATCTGATTCTCGAGTGGCATTTGCGTCAGAAATTAGTATTCCAGGAATGAGAATTTCACAGTGGTTGCCATAGGACAGGTCCGATGTTGTAAAGCCATTCATCAAATGTCTGGACTCATTCAGGTAATCCTTAGCAGGTTCCTTATCTTCACATACAGTACAAAATTTTCTGGATTTGTTTTTGTAGATATTGTTTGACGGTGGAGAAGATGATGCAGTCAAACGAATAGGCCTTAGTAACATCCCAGAAGCTACCAAGTTCATCATGAGACCACCAAAGATCAGCAGAGCACCTAAAAAAGGGAACATGTTAAATGAGTGTAATGCAGAACAATACGTAACTTCTATAGGTTGCATCATCCATTGCATTGTATGTTTTAATAATGTTATTAAATTCCTATATGGTAATCAAACTTACACTTTTATTACATAAAGATTTGCAAGACTGCCTGATAAATAATTTACAAAATACATCTGACCAATTTAAATATCGAGACCTGCACACAACATGCACAAAAAAAATTAGAAGGCATTTTGAATGGTAAATAAAAAAACACATTTTCAATATTCACTTTTACAGCTCTCTGCTACTGAGAAAAAGCAATTTATGCAAATTTTCTCTACTTTTATTTTAAAATGCAAATTTTAGGGCCATTTAATTTGATTTCTTTCTTGGTTTTTACAAAAAACAAAAATAAAAATTTAAGAATTAATTTTAGATTTGTCTTAGTTATTTTTTGTGCTTTTTTCATGTAACTTTAGTACAACGCTGTATTTTGACCTGTCAGCAGATTTTGGAACTACACCTTTATTTTGTTTGTTTTTCTTTTTTTGTGCACATATTTACAAAGTTTGGTACCATTTCACTTTTTAATTAGAACTACAGAGAGCTATGACAAGGGAAGCCTAAATTAAAAACACTATCAGTGTTGCGTTATACTTTTGAACAATAAAAGAAAGCCCTATGTAATGCATTCTAGTATCAGGAATGATATTTTCATTATACACCAATATTTGTTTTCAAATGCATTCCAAAAAGACCAACATGGTGTGCACACTGTTTTAGCAACTTTCACTTGATTAATACTACAGTTTAAAAAGAGAGAAAGTCCACCCACTTTCTGCTCGACTCCATTCCAACTGAACCAGGACAATCCTTTAGTTTGTAAAATGAATACATCCCTGGCTTCAGGTGCTGTACCTGACCAATTTAAAATAAGTTTGTTAAAGTTGTTAGATCATTTGGATCCTCAGGTTCCTAATAATTATAGACCTATTTTAAACATCTTCTTTTTAATCTAAGATTGCTATTGCTAGGCTGCACTATTTTCTTACTGCAGAAGATTCTGAGAAAATTGTGCATGCTTTTGTTTATAATTGGTTAGACTATTGTAATGCTTTACTGTCTGGATGTACAAACCAAACACTAAACACTTTACAGCGCATCCAAAACGCAGCTACTAGAATTATCACTAGAAGCAGAAAGTACAACCATATAAGTCCTATACTGTCATCACTCCACTGGCTCCCTGTTAAGTACAGAACTGATTTCAAATTTCTCTTGTTAACATATAAGGCACTGAAAGGCAAATCACCAGTATATCTAACAGAGTTGATTAATACATATACTCCAAATTGTTCCCTACGATCGCAGAATGCAGGCCTTCTTATTCTTCCACACATACATAAAAGTATTGGTGCTAGAGCTTTTAGTTGCAGAGCCCCCTAGTCTATTAAATAGCCTACAGTAATTACTCCTGCTGGAGCATGCTGTACATGCCAAGATAACTGTGATATTTTGCTATGGCTACTGTCTGTATTATTTACTAACCCCTCTCTGAAATCTTTCTTTGTTGATGTATGTACCCAGTGCCTGCCTGGGCACCATCTGAGCGGGATGCCTTGGTACAGCTGCTGACTCCTAGTGTACCTCCTCGGATGAAACTTCGCCCAAGGGACACCACAAGCGTATTAAGAGTTACTTCAACACCTGGAGCAAAGGAGGACTATATAATGCTATTTTCATTCATCAATAAGTCTCAATAAGTACCTGTTTATTCTATAATTTTAGCATACCCAGGAGAGGCTGGGCAACCAGTCAGCATTGGGCTCCCAGAGGTTTTTTACTCCACACTGTGGAGTTTTTGGTTCCTCTCCTCTGCTGTTGTCTGGCTTTATTTGTATTGCTATTCTGTAACATCTGCAATTTCTTCTGCAGCTTTGCAGAAATTGCTTTTTCTTCAAAGTTCTTTGAAGCACATCATTGTAAAAGGCACTATATAAGAATAAATTGAATTGAATCTAAAATTCTAGAGAAAACTGCTGCAAGATAATGTCAATAAAATTTGGACATGAATATAAATTTCAGTTGGCTTCCATCAAGAACCCAGCCACTAATGTGGAATTAGGCCACCAAGGTGCCGGTCCCAAGCCTGGATAAATGGGGAGGGTTGCATCATGAAGGGCATCCTGGATAAATCCAAGCCTGGATAAATGGGGAGGGTTGCGTCAGGAAGGGCATCTGACGTAAAAACCTGTGCCAAATCAAATATGCGGTTCACAAACAAATTTTTGAGATTGGACAGGATTAAAAACGAGATTGGACAGGATTAAACATCAGCATATTAGGGGGACAGCACAGGTAGGACGGTTCGGAGACAAAGTTAGAGAGGCGAAACTTAGATGGTTTGGACACGTGCAGAGGAGAGATGCGGAGTATATAGGGAAAAGAATGCTGAGAATGGAGCTGCCAGGCAGGAGGAGAAGAGGAAGGCCAAAGAGGAGGTTTATGGACGTAGCGAGGGAGGATATGAAAGAGGTTGGGGTGACAGAGGAAGCTGCAGAGAACAGGCTGGTATAGAAAAGGATGATCCGCTGTGGCGACCCCTAGAGGGAGCAGCCGAAAGAGGAGGAAGAAGTTCGCTTCCATCAAGGCTACAGCAAAGAAACTGCATTAACTACAGTTGTGAATGATTTGAATGGTATGATTTCAACTGATGCAGGTAACCTGACTGCCCTTGTGCAGAAAGAATATTTACTTCAACAAGAGGGAAACGATTGTATTGTCTGGCTTCATTTGTATTTATTCCTACTGATTATTCTTTAATATGAGCAATTTCTTCTGTAAAGCACTTTGAGGCACATTGTTGTAAAATGCACTATATAAAAATAAATTGAGCTGAATTGAATTTGTAGTATCTCTAATACATCTTTTATTATCTTATTATTATCTTTTATCTTATCTTATCTAATACATCTTTTATCTCTATTACATCTTTTATTAGATATGCATCTCTGATAATGCATCTCTAATAAAAAATAATTGAATTTTGAACATGAGACAAATTTAATTTCAATATGTACTTCAACCTTTGTGTATCTATTGCCAAAAGTAATGGGATGCACATGAACTTTAATGGCATCCCAGTCTTAGTCTGTAGGATTCAATATTGAGTTGGCCCACCCTTTGCAGCTATAACAGCTTCAATTCTTCTGGGAAGGCTGTCCACAAGGTTCACAACTACTGTTGTGCTAATACGAAGGCCACACTGAGTTTGGAGGTCTGTAGCTATTGACTCTGCAGACAGTTGGTGACTTCTGTGCACTGTGCGCTTCAGCATGCGCTGACCTCACTCTATCATTTTATGTAGCCTACCACTTTGTGTTGCTGTTGTTCCCAGTTGCTTCCACTTTGTTATAATACCACTAACAGTTGACTGTGAAATATTTAGTAGTGAGGAAATTTCACAGATGGACTTATGACACAGGTGGCAACCGGTCACGGTACCATGCTGGAGTTCACTGAGCTCCTGAGAGCGACCCATTCTTTCACAAATGTTTGTAGACACTCTACATGTCTCTGTGCTTGATTTTATACACCTGTGGCCATGGAGGCGATTGGAACACCTAAATGCAATGATTTGCAGGGGTGTCCCAATACTTTTGGCAATGTAGTGTATTAAGTGCATTATCAAATGTGCCTATCATTGACCAAAAGCTAGGTGGCCACATCTTGAGGAAGACGTCAAGAAATTTATCAGTACAAGATGGGAAAGTGGCCAGAAAATAATAATAGATTCTGTTCATGTGGAGAAAAAAGCATGGCTTTGGAGAAGGCAATACCTTGTTTTAAAGGTATATTTGATATTAGTGACATTTCTACTGACAAACAATAAACTGACTTAAAAATATAAAAAATATGGAAATTGTTATTTTGTAAACCTGCAACATTAAAAATAAAGACACATTAGTAATTGGAAACATTGGAGCAGTAGTGTGTACTGAAGAGCATGACAACACTGCACACTGGTGTTAGTAACTGCTGTTTAGAGCAGTAGTGTGTACTGAAGAGCATGACAACACTGCACACTGGTGTTAGTAACTGCTGTTTAGAGCAGTAGTGTGT
>JABJVR010004224.1:0-22504 GCA_025773905.1 Chitala chitala
GGAGGTTCATGGATGTAGTGAGGGAGGACATGAGAGAGGTTGGGGTGACAGAGGAAGCTGCAGAGAACAGGTTGGCAAGGATGATCCGCTGTGGTGACCCCTACAGGGAGCAGCTGAAAGAGGAAGAAGAAGAAGAAGAAAAGAAATAATAATTAAAAATATTAATAGTGTAATAATTGAGTATTTTGGGGTGCAGCAGTGAAAATAAACATGAATATTTACACAAAGGTGTACACATTTCTAATAGCCTTTTGTGCACCTAACTCCTGATAGCAAAAGTGCTTTTTTATAAGAGGAATGGCTTAACAGACCATATGCTTATCTCACCAGTTAAGACGAAGTAACTAATTGTCAAAGCACAAAAATAATAATTAAAAAATAACCAAGTTAAACATGCTTTGAATGTCTTTCCTTCTGTCTTCTTCCAGTTGGATTGGCCCATTGCTATTATTTTCCATAAGACGTTTTAACCATTACCACATCCTCTTTTGAATGACTCACACTTTAATTAACGGTTAAGCAACAAATATTTTATTTTTCCTAGTTATACAGATGTTACATACCAGTTGCAAGTACATGAAATATCATACATAGTTTTTGCCTATTCCACTGTTTTTTGTGTAAGTCATACCTGGAGGTACCGATGGCTTTCAGAGCATGATGGGTAATAAGGAATCGCTTCCATGCAGAATAAATGTCAATAAAGAGAACAGATGCAGATGGGCCAATGTTCAAAGTGAAATAGTGAGGGAAGCAGACTGCAAAGAAAACTAAGGACTGGTGAAAACCTCTTCACAAAGAATTAAAGCCAGGGAACTTGTTACTGTCACGTACTAATAAAAAAACTCTGTGAGCTTAATGTCTGAAACTGTGCCTTAAAAAATGGTAATGTGTCATGCGCCACATGGTAAAGCATTCATGTCACTTTTATTATCAAACAGATGATAAAGCACATGAATATGTATGGTGAACAAGCCTCATTCTGATTCAAATTAGAGCCAATGAACTTAGTCACAAAGTGAACTATCATCATTTGATCTTATTTAGATCAGAGCTGTCGTCTGGGAGCTCAGACACACCAGATAAACTTTTGACTCAAGGCTGAGCTGTTCAGTGGTTAGAAGCACAGATTACAAATAACATTACAGAGCCTTTTTTTTCCTTTTTGCTCATGAGACTCCAAGTGTGGGGAGGATAGATCCATTAAAATGGAGTCAGTGAAAGAACACCAGCAGGGTCTAGGATCCAAAAGCTTTGGCATGACACACATGTAACAACAGGTCATTGAAAAGGGAAGGTTGTGAGGATGGTGGTTTAAAAGCCTACTTGTCCCAGATCCATCAAAGTAACTACGGTGTCTCTATGTGATGCTGGCCTGCTAGGCTGCATTTCTTATTACCCCAGCAAGATCACTGTGGTCATGGTGAGTGAAATGCACACAGGTGATCAGGGCTCACCTTCTCCACACCTGTGACTCTGAAGCTGCCCTTCAGCCCTCATGGCCTTTGGAAGTATACCTGGTGGGGTGACAGTGGCCAACTAGGATGCTTTCACTGGTAGGACCAGGCAGGGCAGAGTCATATCTCGTTTCCTTTGCAAAGCCAGTGAAACATCTGAGTTCTGTCATGGTGGAGTCACATCTGGAAACACTTGGAAGGAGGACCTCATGCATAAAAAAAAAAAAACGCACCGCCCAAAGTCCAGTTTTAAGCCTTCCATTTTTGCAAATGGGTGACAGTGACCTCAGGGGACCCCAAGCTTTGGCTGGAAGGCATGCCTGGCTACCGCCTCCTCCCTTTTGGTCTTTCTCCTGCTCCGACCCTCTTGGTTTCTGGGTGAGGACAGCTCCTTGGTCAATGCCAGCTGGCTCTCTGGGCCACAAAGAGCTTCCTCATTGCATGTTTCAGTATGAGAGCCCTGTGCCCAGGAGGAGTAGAGAGCAGACAGTGGGGTCGTGTTGTGCCTGGCAGGAGGAGGGGTGTGGGTCTGTCACTGTCTGGCACAAGCTGACAAAGACGGAGCAGGCCAGCAGGCTGTTCATCAGCTCAGTCTTGACACAGTGGTGTGGAAGGTTATGTCAGTCCAAGTGCTACTAATGCCACTGTTTTGCAGAGTGGGACAGTAGACACTTACGAAGTTTACCTAACTGTCTCCTCGCTACACCTGTCTCCTTAAAGGTCTCAACTTTGTTCTCATTAACGTTAATTAGAGTTTGACTAATACTGACAAACTTAATGGTTGCTTTAACTTCTCATATAACATGGGCAAAAGAGTCCATATCAGGGGTTCAAAAACAAATTGTACTTGTAAACTTAGTTTTGTTTTTCTCTCATTTTCTATCATTTTCAGAACTAATGCATATACAGTGATGTGCCTGCCATTTATTTCTGATGTTACATACAGATAGAGCCTACACTTGTTTGGGAGTCTCAGAGAATCTCTGAAACAGGTGTTGATGAGCTGTGTGGATTTATTACAGCTGGCTGAGGAACCTGACCCGTACTCTTGGGACAGTACAGTGGACAGTACTGCAGTCTGTAAGGAGCTGGGATTTACACAGAGTCCTCTCAGGACACGGGGTGGCCTGTTCTTTAGATAGATGTGAGGTCCTGCCATCAAAATGTTGCGATTGGCTGTGGTAGCTGAGCTGTGGGCGGAGCTCGGACAGAGTGTATTGTGATTGGCTGCTACAGTCTGGCCACAGGATGAGCCCTGCCAGGATGGACCGTGATGTGCCAGGCCGCATGGGGTGGCTACATACAGAGCATGTCTACACAGACTTGCTGTATTTACAGCCCTAGCACTCTGCAGGCAGAAGTAGTAGATGAGGATGACAGATGAAGACTTTTGCAATGCCTTCTTAGTTATACTCAAATGACTATGTCATGTATAGCAACTCATGCCATAGAATCAGAATCAGAACCAGAAACAATGTATTGCCAGGTAGGGTAAAGAACACTTTACACCATAGAACCACTATCTGCTGTGACAGAAAAAAAAACACCCAAGTAACTGCACAGCTTCAACGGAGCGAGGCAGAAAGAGCATCCGGACAACTGAGCAGTCCTGTATTGTGTCTCTTTATTTGGTGTCACTGAGCAACTTCTAATGTTGTCCCTTATCAGCCACCATGGAATGAACAAACCGCAAACACACAAGTCCAATGTACTGAATTACATGTATCATGTAGCAGAACGTAGTTATGAATTTAGCCTCGTTGATGAACACCCAGCAGGAGACGCCCTATTTTGCTGGCTGTCTCTGCATATGGTACTTGGAAAGAAGCTGCACCATGCTCATGCACTGTCTGTCCCGCTAGATGGAGCATCCTTCTGGGGCTGGGTATTAATGAACAGCGAGGACTAGGTTCCTTTCCAATGCTGCAGTTACTCTCTCCAGCATTTGAGCTACCTGATAAGCGGGTTGCATGAATGTAGTCTGTGTCTTGTATAGTGAACCACCCCCCCCCCATGTTTTTCTTCCCCTCCTTTCTACAGCACACACACACACACACACACACACACACACACTTACTGTGCCTGGTTACCATAGACAAACTCTTCGTAAAGTCCTTATGAGGCTTTAATGTCAAAGATTCCATCAGTCTTGCTAGTTTGTGAATCCTGACAGCCGTAGCTATGGCTCCCTCAGAACTGTGGGATACAAGGAAAAGAGCTAGTTCAGCTCAGTCCAGGGTACATCTGCCAGAAACGTCTGATCCTGTTGAAGTAACGTTTTACTCACCCCACCATATTAACTCCGCCCAGCCCTGACTCACTAGTGCTTTTGTTTCTCTAAGAAGAGCCTGACAATGCACTTCTTTGGCTCTCCTGAGTCTCACCTAACCACACCAGAAACTGTAACACATTTCACATGACACTGAATGCATAACGACCACAAATAGGAATCACTGAGTAAATCTCACCAGAGATTATCAAGATGCCGCTGACATCTTCAAAACATTTACATTAAAAAGCCAGGCCCATGTTGTCAGCCACTGTACTGTCTGCTTTGCAAGGAAGAAAAACCAGGAAGAAATCTGTAATCAGTTAACTCAAAGCAGGTCCTCTGTGATGGTTATCATGCAGACACTGCGTGTTGTGACCATTTACACTTACACTAATTTCCATGTCACAAAGTGCAAATAGTCACTTATTTACATGGTAATAAAGTTTGGTCCATTCGTTTGGCTCTACAGATTGACGTATTTGCACAACAATGGATCAAAGACTCAGAGGATGCTCCAGCAGAGTGTATGACTTTCATTACAACATTCTGCTTACCAGTTTTAACATATGAACTGTCAGCTTTGGACTGTCAAATTGCACCGTTCTCATGCTGCACCATTGTCATGCTGCACTGTTGTCAAGCTGCACTGTTGTCAAGCTGCACCATTGGTCTGAGGTAAAGCGAGGTAATGTAAAATGAGGTAAAGACAAAAAACCCCCAGAAGTTCAAAAGCCTCTTGTTAGGTTTGCTGGGTAAAATGGTGCCAAACCAGAGACTATGAACCACTGTTGCCTTGGGCTCATTCTTCTATTTTATTTTCCCAGGATGTGAACAATTATAAGAGGGTCATTCAATTGGCATAATTTGACTGCTTTAACACGTCAACATGCTCGTGTGGATGTTGAGTCAATCAGCACTGGGTTGTAACCCTCTTCCACAGACAAATTTCCCTTAATTAATGTATTTGGGATCTCTTTATTTCAATCTACTGTCACATGTTTGTTTTGTATAGGAATTACTATATAGAAGGTATATGAAGGTCTGTTGTAATGGACATGGGTCATGGGTCATGGCCATGTTATGATCCTGGAGTAAAATCAGTATTCCCACACCCTCCAGTCTCATGTCTACATAGTGTGTCATCAAAACTGTCAACAAGAGCTTGAGATGTCACCCAACCGGTCACGAGGGGACCATCACATGACATTAGTATCAGAGGCAGATGAACGTAAGATGAAGATAAGCTATATTATCTTGTCTGGAATGGTGAATATCACCTTTCATCACAATCATGGCTTATACGTTTTGCTTCAAGATACTTATAATTTTAAACATTTTATTGGAGCAGTTCAGGTCAGGTTCCAGTTTAGTGGCCCACTCAGGAGCTCAGCTGAAGACTGAACGACCAGTCCTGGAATCCTGTGTTACTGCCACTCCAGCTGTGTATGAAAAGCCCGGTTGTGATGTTTAAAGAGCCCCACTGTCTTCATCTGATCACTTTGTGTGTGCCGCTGATTGCACATCACTTGTGGGCTGTGACACTGTGTCTGCTTTATGAACTAGGGGACTGAGGTGATCCAAAGGCCAACACACACCGCTGTCATTATGGTATGGATTACGTCACTCCTTACCTGGTGTATCACATGCTGATGAGCTGACAGCGTTTTCCATTGGCTCCCTTCATCAAAAGTGACACTTTAATTTAAGTTTTGATGAAGCAGACATAATGGTGCTCTCAGCTGGACACATCTGCAGTCCTTCATATAAGGTTGTTTATGTGCCCTGTATGTTTATGTTTGTTTTCTGCCTGATAAAATTCATGGTATTTATTACCAGTGAGTTCATTGTTCTCAGAAACAGAGGCACAAACACACTCAGTGAACCCGAAAAACAACAGAGTGTGACAATGCAGGCTACTTCCCTGGCGTTTCCTGTTATTAGGATGCAGTGTGATTCCCTGAGCTGGCCACTGGGGCAGACCCCCTCTCCTTCACACACACACACACACACACACACACACACACACACACACACACACACACACACACATCCAACACAGCAGGATGAGGCCCATATTTGGCTTCTGAGCACAATGGGGGGGGGGTATTCTGTAGCCCTTCTAGTATCAGTATTTTCAAAAGTGATGAGAATGTCAATGTCCTCTGAAAATAACACTTTAATAACACATATATAAAAATGACTTGCTCACTGCCGATCTATACGCTTCCAAAATAACACCCTCTTTGTTTTGCCTGTGAGAAGGGAGATTTTCTACCTACAGGAAATGAACCCAATACATTTGGCTTCATTAACACTACAATGACAATTGCTTTGCAAATACTGAGAACTGCTTTTCAAATATCAAGTAGGATTAGTCATGCTAATACAAAGAGCTAAACCCTTTAAAGCTCTACAAGTTTTAATATGATCCTGTCTGATTCTTAAAAAACAAAAATTTGGTAGCTCTTTGTGAGACAATGCTTTCTGGGAATTTCACAATATAAAACACTATAAATTTAATGTAGATCTCCAGCTTTAATACTGCTATAAAGATGTATTTTTCCCTATTCATGTATTTTCAAATGAAATAAACTCTTTCAGTTTTAATTTGAATTTATAAAAGCAGCAGATACAAAATCATATGTTACACATAAAATATGGACTATAAACAAAAGCAGAAGCGTCAGAGTAAGGTAAATGTATGATAATATTCATTCATTGGAATCTTCAACTTTGTGTTTCAAAATAATCTTTAAAAAAATTCCAAGGTAGAAGCAAAATGTTCACACTGTACATAAACCCTTCACAACCACACAAAGATTCTAATAGCTGTGACATTGCAGCAACCTGGTCAAAGTTCGTAAAGTCAACAACAACCGTTGTGATTGTCATTTGTTTACTATTCAAAGTGCAAACGAAACACCACTGTCACAAACGACAGTTGGGATTTGTTGTTGTAACCAACTGGAAAACATAGTTCTCATATGATGTCACGACACACGGGCCACTAGTTGCAGCCGGCCATATTGTAGGGCGAACAAAACAGCTGCCCAATTGAGTGTGTTGGTGCATAACTTCAATTAAAAATCAAATTGGTTTTTCCTTCTGGATGTTGCAATCGTGAAGCTGGAGAGAAAAAGATTTATTCCATACCCACTGTAAGATTATGATTGTGATTGGGTATGTAAGTGTGTGAAATGCCCTGTGATTGAATGGCACCCAGTCTAGGGTGTCCCTCACCTTGTGCCCTCAGCCTCATGGGCACCTCAAACCTGCACAAGATACACAGGTTGGAAAATGAACTAATGAATAACCAAAAGATGCACATTTCATTACCATTAACTAGCTTGCTTGCTCTACAAGATGGTGGATATACAACAAGTCACATGATTTTGTAAGAATCACGCAAACACCAGCATTGCTACGGAATACAGTCTGTGTGATTGTTTTGGAGATGAGCGGACAATGAGGTGGGCCATTGCCCGTTCTGTAATCCGCCTGCCATTTCCGGCTCTTCCGCTTGTTTTTGCACCGATGTGCTACACCGTCTCGGGCTTCCCTCACAAGTGGACAAACTGCAGAGGACGCTCATGGGGTGTTTGTGTTTCTCCGTAACAAGCTATAAAAATAACCTTCCTGTCTGATTCAGACCAAAAGGCCTCCTCGCAAAAGGATAATTACAGTTCCTCACTGGTTATAATTAGAATTGTTTGGTGGAAAGCAAAATGCCTCTCTGACAGCCCGTCAGACCTGTTGCTTCTTCTGGCATCACAGAGAAGCAGGCATTGGACAGGAGGGTTGGAGAGGAACACATCAAACTGAGGCAAACGCTGCCTATTAACGCTTACAAGACCAGTGACCTTTTCATATTCAGCAGTTTAAAAGTGGTTTGAGCAGTCACACATTTCAGCTGCAATGCAGTAATCTGAAGGATGCCCTGTTAACTCCCAGGGGTGCGTTTGGCCAATAAGCCAGGTGTTTTCTACAGTCTGTCTAATGCAGCAGACACCTTAGGTCTCCTGCTGTTTCTGCAGAAACACACAGAACGTTGCTTTTTATCAGATCAGATGCTATCCTCCATATCACATGAACCTAGGGCTTTCGTGCAAGGCCTTGTGTTGAGCTGGAGATGAAAAGCACTGACTACACCTTCCATTTCCTAAGTGTGTTCTGTTTTCAAAGAAGCTCATGTTTCAGGTGCTTTTTTTTGTGTTTGTCAGTTCTGTGAAATTTGCACTTATGTTTTTTTGGCACGAATTAAAAGAAAAGGATGTTGGCCAAATTTTTAATTCAGACTTGATGTGGCAAACCACATGCTCACACCATAACTTCAGTACTTCCAAGTTTGGTGACCATTACTGGTCTATTAGAACTGTGACGCATTTCACTGGTGTAGCCAAATTTTCATTCAAAAACAGGCAAATGTAGGTAAGTGTAACACTGACAAAATTTAGACATTCTGCAGTAACATTGTCAACAATACAATCCTGCTAAGGGCTCAGAGAGTGTTGCCATTAGATTGCATGTTATTGCACTGTTCACCCCAAGGCGTCAGCTGGTCACGCTGATGTCTTGGTACGACTAACACATAACTGACTGCAGTCTCGGAGAGCTTGCCTGGGGTGACACATCCCCAAACCGTCCCTCCCCCTTTACAATTTATTTTGGTTGAAATGAAAATGTTCAGCACAGCTGGCTCACGGCCAGCGGACCCACGGCACTGCGCTCTGCCTGGCATCGCCGCAGCAACCCTTCCCTCGCCCCACAGTCTGCCAAGAGAAAACTGGGATCAGAGCCCGAGACTGAGTATGATGAAGAAATGCATTGTGCTCTCTGCAAAAGTAGAGCCGGAGTCGTGTAGCTGACTGCCAACAGGGCTGGGATCGAGTAGGACTAAGGGAATTATGGGATTGGTTTGGAAGGCTAGCTGATACTAACAGCACAAGGCTATTTTTATGTGTAACATTCATTCAAAGGAGTTCTTATATAAATTTACAGTAGGTAAAAATCAAACCTTTTACACAGCAGCTGCTATAAGTGAAAACATACTGTATCACCTTTAAATAAAGCAGCTTTCAAGCTGTAAGAGAAACCTTGAAAAATGATTATTAACACATACTGTATATTTAATTAGTCCACTAAAAACAAACATGCTTACTGGAAGTACATTTGTAAAAATGTAACAACACCAAATTAAGATGCACGTTGCTTGGAGAAACTGACATTTTCCATTGCTAGTCTCCCAGATACACACCAAATACACACACTGCTCATCTTCTTCAAGGGATGAAATACAACCTAAAGAATTTCATATTTATTACATCATGTGTATATATATATAAGCTTGAGCAAGCATGGGGAGAGAAGTGGGGACAATGAAAATGGGGATAGATTATTATTATTATTATTATTATTATTATTATTATTAGTCACATAAATGTTCTTAAAGTGGTTATGATTTACAATAGAATGTGTCATTCTTTCTCGACTGTTGTGTGACTCCTTTCTCCCCATGCTGTTTGACCTTATATGCACTGTCCATGTATTGTATGTGTATGTACTGTGATTGCTATGTTGGCCGTCCTGCTTACAGGTAGCATGCAGGCACTCAGTGGTGTCTGTGTGTGATGTCCTGTCCTTTGCCTTGTCATCATGCACTGCTGTCCCTGCCTCTATCTGAGGCCAAATCATTTTCTTCCAGTCAAAACATGCTTGTAGTGATGTTCAGATAACACCCAGCCTAACATGATCTTCTGAAACTGAAGTGCACTTCATTTCCTTCAAATAGCTTACTGCTGACTGTATTGTACACTTGTATACCATGCCATGTTGTACACCTGCTGCTTTACAGTACAGAGAACACAATGTCATTAATGCAGCTGCAAAACAATTACTAGCTATCACCATACATTGAAATTATCATCCTGTAAACCACAGAAAACCTCAGACTATTTCCATTAAAAGTGTATTTGCACTCTCCACTATTACCAGGAGGTACCGTTGGATACAGCCCACCAGACAGGTAGTGCTTTTTTTAAGAAAGGGAGGGCTTTTTCAGAAATTATATGGTATATGTGGCAGCTCCTTATTTTCCACTGGCTGGTCTACTCAGAGCAGATGGCCCCTCTGAGGAGACCTTGAATGTTATATAGTTGAGATGTTTGTGATCTCTAAGGACAAGTGAACTTAGACCTTGTCTTACACACACACACACACACACACACACAAACATACACTCCACTTGACTGACAAACAGAAAGAAGTATTGGTCCCTACGAGGCTTTAGGAAGCCTCAACAAGAATGTCCACATAGAGCCGCTCCTTGGAAAGCCCTTCATTTCCTTTTTGGGCTTCCACTTCCCATTATCAATGGTATACTCCAGCGTCAAGGCACGGTTTACGGTGAACACCGAGTTCCCCCTCACCACTGCGGTAAACAGCGCCCCCTTGCTGTTGGCGTAATGGCCCGGCAGGGTTGTCCACTGTCCAGTCGTGATGTTGTAACAGTCCATCATGCACCTCAGGAAGTCGTCCGAGGGTCCGTTCCGCATGACGTAAAGGTTGTCCCTGTGGGCCACCATGCAGTGGCCGTAGCTCTGGTGCCGTATCAGAGTGGTGATGAGGAGCCACGTGTCGCTCGAGGGTACGTACTCATAGATATCTGTGGTATCCGTGGGCTTCCACAGGCAGATAAATATCCTGCTCATGGCCTTGGCACATGCCACACCTGCACCGGGACGGGGCATGTTAGAAGCAAAACACCATGAACTAGAAGACACGCTGAAGGACTCCACTGACGACATGACCCTTCTGTCGTACTCTCCTCCGATAGCATAAAGGGCGTCCTCGAGTCCCACCAACGTAAAGTTGTAGCGCAGCTGTTGAGGACCTGCTGTTTTGCTCCAGACATCAGCAAGCGGGTCGTAACAGAAACAGGAGTCCACAACCTGCTTCTGTATGCCACATACCCCTCCAACAACATACAGCTTGTTATTAAGGACAGTCACTCCTGCCATGGAGGTGCTGGCTTCATTTGGTAAGCTTGTTAGAACTCTCCACTTTCCTTCGTCTTCATGTAAGTAGCAGATAGTTCTGGTGGCAGCGTGGGGCAGCTCTTCAGCAGAGCAGCTCGAATGGTTCCCTACAGCGACAAACACATGGGGAGCCAAAGACTCCACATAATCGGTCAGATCTTTTGGCAGACACTGCATGTCCTCTTCAAAGTCCTGGGACATGTCTCGAATGAAGAGGGCAGCACTGTGGAAAAGGTCCAAAAGGCCGTATTCCGCAGCAGTGTGGTACATGAACAGGCAGTTGTCTGAATTTATAATGTTGGTAAGGTGCTTGCTCAGACTCTGCACCTGCAGGAACGCTGCACACTCAATGGCTTGGACCAGTCTGTCGCTGTCCAAGAGTGGTCGCTGTCCGCCTAGTACGCTGAGCATAATGGAGAACCCGGTGGCGCTCACGCCCTGAAGGTGGATCTCCTTTTGGTGGCACTCCTTCATCCCGGACTCAAAAAGCGCACGGAAATACTCGCAGTGCCGCGTTAGCATGGCTTTGTCAACCACAAAAGCCTTGCCGTCCACTGTTATTTTCAGGCTGACCGGTTGGGCATCCGGGCAGCTGTTAACCCTCTCAGTTTCCACCTCTGGGCCATGACAGTCGGTCCACTCCGTCATGCCACCGACAATGACTCTGGACTGCGCTTTGGGATGATCCGATGGCAAAACGTCAGCAACTTCCTGTGCCGGATCGCACTGCCACCTGCTCTTCCTCACGCACTTTTCCTGTCCCGTAAAGGAAGTGAGTCTGTGCTGACACGGGACAGACACGCTTATTAAAAAGGAGCTGCTTCTCCTCTCGGTGCCCATATAAAAATAACTCAGGCTATAGATAGCAGCAGGAGCCCAGACAGCATAACACCAGCACAAGAAACCAGCTGAAATTCAAATAGGTCCCTTCCAAAAGATGTGCAAAAGATTATTCCCTTTTGTGTTTTCTTTTGGTTCATGGCTTTGGTTATGTAAAACATTTCATATTTACAAGTCCCACTTTGGACACCACTGATACAATTTAAGTCACGGCAGTGAAACAATATAAAAAATCAGCACAAGGTAAAAGCAGGATTAGCTGTTGTCAGTACTTTCTGACAGCGTATCTGGCCCAGTTGCATCACTTCCTCCCACTGTTAAACTCTCTTTTCATAAACTGGGCCTGGAGCACTCATGAGCTCAGCTCCTGTCCTGTCGTCACGGTAACACAGACATACAGATGATGCTACGATGATTCAACACTGACATCAACAATGGATCCCAATGAATAACCTGCCTCAGTAACTGCAGGGGACTGTTTCCTCTGAGGGCCTGTGGTTGTTGTGGCCTCATCTTTCTGTGCTGCTTGGATGGCCAGTAGTTTGGATGCAGAGTGTCGGGTCTGAGAGTTACAGTCAGTGCATTCAGAGGCATCACAGAGGGGAACAGGATCAGGTTTAGCCAGCCAAAACAATAGTTAGGAGGGTTACATCCTCTCAGTGGGGAGTTATGCTCTCCCACTGACAAACCAACACGGTTAATACAGTGTTGTAAACGGGCGATAGCCAGGAGTAAGAGAACATATGATGAACGTTACTTCTGTAATAAAGCATTCTTTATGTCTCTTCAGACCAGACACAAGATGGATTGCCTTCCACACAGTGTACTGCTCCAGATACTTCTTAGACAATTATGAATCCATAACTACTGAAACTAATTAGCCACAAACACCCGAACAGCGCTGTCCCGTTGGTTCAGGCAGAAGTTTCCATGGAAACAGCTGAAGGTTTATATTCTGCTGTCGAGGTTTTTGGGCACTGATTCGTGGATACAAATAGCTGTTCTGTAGTAACAAAAGAACTGTTACAGTGAAAAAGGGCTGCAAACAGGAGGAAGACATCCACACAGCAGTCTAAATGTTCAGTCCTTACAATAATGCATCGATAAGGCTAACTTTTGTTACTTTGACATTCTAACACTGCTTATGTGTCCAGCAGTCTGACGCATGGAAATATTTCACAAATATTAATATGAAGATAATCAGCATACCAGCAGGGCTGCAAGGACACTGGGGAGGCAAGCCTGATTGGAGTGGCCAATCACATTCTGTGAGCCAGTCACATGACAACTTTGTAAACAAGTTTCTGAAAGTTACTAGGAGTCACTGCTCAGTTCTGCTGAATCACACTGAGTAGCTCCCCTTTGTTAAAGCCCATGTGATCTGTGTTGTCATCACGTGGCCTGACGCCGGGTAGCAGGCCAGCACATGTGCTAACTGCAGGTGTCAGATCAGACCGTGTTTGTGTTAACACACTCCTGCAAAGATAGGATCCCAGAAGGCTGTGTCGCTTTCCCACTTTTTAGTGCTTTAAGAGAAATCCCATTTAGCACGATCTTTCTCCTGACAAGGCACTGCAGGAGGCACATTTGTTATGAAACTGCTGTGTTGTGCAACAAATTCGTCTTCTGGTAATATTAAGTAACCACTGCTGTGTTGTGCAAAACCAATACAACCTCCAGCTTCCCATAGCTGAAGGAAGCTGTTACCTACCAACAAATGAAAGTAATGTTAAAAAAATGCAAATAAACATTTACATTTTAAAAGTCTTTGCACTGTGTTAATGGTATAAAACATAATTTAAATGATATTTATATAAAAGGCATGTCAGTTTTCCTTTTTCTATTGTGTTTTATTCACATAATCGATCCAGAGAAGATGGGCTCGTCTCAGCTTTAGGGTGACTGCATTAAATACACACACAACATTATCACACTTCTACAAATGAGCTAACATCTGGGGGTGTATCAAAGACACAGAGCGGGAGATTCTGTGTCAGTGAGAGGGTCATGTGGGAGGTTAGTTGATGAAATGGCAATGCTTCCAGGTCGCTCCGCAACAACGGTCACTGCACCATAGTCCGTGAAATGGGGGTGGCATTGCACAAGATGCTTGTGCACTGCCCTGAGTCATGTGCATATCTGTAACAGGAACAGAGCCTCAGCTGTCAGGTGGGGGGGTCAGGGGTACTGCTGGATGGTAAGGGGAGAGAAACAGGTGCAGAAAGGAAGACATAATGCTGAAAACATTGGAGGGGTGGGTCTGAATGTCCTGTCAGAACACCAGTGTGGACCTGCTGACAGGAGTGAGTTGCCCCCCCTATGCTGTAGACCTGCCAATGTCACTCATTTCCCACTACACCAGGGCTTCTAAACTAGACTCCATAGACTCCCCAAGGACATCAGTGGAATAACACAAGTCTGAAACAAAAAAATTAGCACTATCTTCTAGCCATTCAAAACCATCATTCTGAGAGTGGGTCTATGTGCTTCATTAACCAGCCCAAGGACCATGGCAAAGAAAAGGCTACGACACCATGGTCGACAGCTCCTGTTTGCGTGCTGTTCTCAGTGTCTTACAGTTTTGTGAATGTGCTGCACTGAACTAACCCTCAGTCTCCAGCACGTCAGCAGCACCGTCAGGGGCTGCAGGTCTGCCGGACGTATCAGCGGCCGATGCTGACAGGTAGGAGAAGGGAACACGTGCAGGCTGCAGCGAGAGAAAAGCAACGCCAGAAAGATGGTGAGGGATGGGGGGAGCCAGCTGAGAATAGCAGCGTCGTGATATGTTACAAAAGCTGAGTCAGACTGCAGTCAGAGAGGCACGTTTTCCCGCAGATGAAGCCCGAGCCAGTTTTATCTGCAGGGGGAAGCCATTTTGGCAGGAAGCACTGGCCCATCCCTGATTTATTCTGCTGGTGATGATGATAGTGAAGAGTGGGGCAAAGTAACAACGTTCAGGTACATTCAGAACAGGACTTGTTGGTTTTGTATGTATTGCCATACAGATGATGAATATGACAAACTAAACAAAACCATTCTGTCTATATACATCTTTTCTGGCACAATTGTGGCAATCACGTAAAACGACTGACTTTTTTTTTTTTTTACAGAGGTGTGTAAAGGCAGAGCAAAACCAATTTGCCAGGTACAGAGACATTGAGCCCAGCTCAGCAACAGACACAAGGTAAACAGAGAGACAGCATGCGCAGAGACGGTGAGCCCAGCTCAGCAACAGACACAGAAAACACACAGAAACATCACACCCAACGAAACTGAATACATGGAACAACTAGGCAAAAAATCTTATCACTTCTCTCAAAAATAGGTCAACACAGAGCTGAATAAGAAAAAAAACACATTTCAATTCATGTGCACATGTGCTTACATAGGCTACATATTCATACATTATCTGAGCACAGAATTTGTGCTGAATGCCATTCTGTAAAGTCAGCATGTTGTGTAAAGTTCATGGCGTGATATACGATGCTATTGTAAAACGACGTTCTTTGCCATTGTTTCATTTAGGCCTTGTGAGAATATAATGAGTTTTACAGCCAACTCAGTGCTTGTCTGTGAGGTATCCATTGCATGGTAACGCTAAACCTTTAGATAACTAGCCTGACCTATTAAGATGTGCTCTACAAGAGTTCCCTTTAGGACAAAGTGATTAGTCCACCTTACATACTGGTGAGTAACTGGAAAATCCTGAGCATGTACAGCCTCAGAAAAAATACTTTCAAAGTCTGTAAAGAGGGGTATGTGTCATAAGTGTGGGTCAGTAGAGCTGCCTTGGGTGATGGTCAGCTGTCCTGGACTGTGACCAAGTGCAGTGAATGGGGGTGTGGGGGGATAGGAGTATACAGAGAGGAATTTTATTGGAAGACAGAAGAGATTCAGATATTCAAATTAATTTAATTTATTTTTATATAGCGCCTTTCACAACAAGTTGCCTCAAAAGGGCTTTGCAGAGCACACGCAGTCCCTAAATATGGGATAATCAGATATGTGATCAAAAGCTGATTTGAAAGTCCCATGTGTGTGATCTGATCTTGACTTTAAGTGTCTTCACATCGCTGGATGCCTGAACATCAGAGGAAACTCCAGATGTGTAGAGTCTCGACACCATCGAGGTCACCCACAGGGAAGCCTTCCCAGCTTCTACAGACCAAAAACACCAGTGCTAACCGAGACTCTTCTCCTCCATGGCTGTACAAAAAGCGCAAGAACACGGCACACGAACAGGTTGTTAGCATACTTACTGTGAGGTCACGACCGGAGTGTCAGCTTGCAGTGACCTGTTCTCAGATCCGGTTCAGTGGGGATTCCATGAGCGGTAAGAACAAGGACTCATAAATGATGGTAACTGTTGTATACATATCCAGAGACACTGCTGCTCTTCTCTTCATTTTAATTAACACATTTAAATTGCCTCTTTGTACAAATATAATTACCACATTCGTATAGTTTAATACTGTTGTTAGGGTTATTACTGTTCTCACTAAGATTTCTCGGCCAGTCACTAATTAATGCAAATTACTGCTCATTTACTTGCAGGCAGCTTGAGTGATGTGTGTGTGTGAGGCCACAGTGTTACTTTAAACTGGACCACAAACATGGAAAAATGTTGATACTTTTATTATACAATAGTTTTCATATCCTGAGTCCTGATGGATGCAGTTAAAACTGATGTAAAAAAAAATGTGAGCCTTTACCGAGAACCCCTTGCTATCTGGCAGAAGGACTGACATGCAGGGGAGTCAGCCATGTGAACTGCAAAGCCAAGAGAATGGGGTGAAGAGCCAAAGCTGGTGCTCAACATGGTAGACTGACATGAGACTGACCTTGGTGGATGCATGGGTGTTGCCTGTGATTGGGAGAGGTGGACTGGACGTCTTGTTGTTAGTTTCTTTATTTGTCTGTGATGTGTGTGTGTGTGTGTGTGTGTGTGTGTGCGTGCGTGCGTGTTATGGGGGTTGAACCTATCAAACTGTAATGTCTAACTCAGAAGATTCAGAAAGCACCACAGATTTTAAATATAATAATAAATAAATAAATCAACTCATGTCAGACATGCAGCTCCATCACAGTGACTGAAATTGAATCTTCTTCGTGCCAATTTCTCTCTCTAGCCTCGGTGGTTTGTTACAACACTTAGAGCCGGATTTGTAGAAGGCCATTACGCAGAGTGCAGCCGTGGGACCTACACAGAATTCTAATGAGAATTCATTCATAAAATTTCCACCAAGGCCCAAATATAATTCCCACCTCCAACGAAGACCTCCCACACACAGCTCCCACACTGTTCCTCCGCAGGGAGATTAACTCTGACAGCTTGAATGCTGGGCTGAGAGTCAGGCAACGTCAGAATGCGCCCACACACACACACACACACACACACACACACACACACGGCTCAAATGAACTGCGGCTCCCAATGCCGTCCTTCTCTTGCAAGCAAAAGCACAGCTACGTAGGGCAGTACATACAACCGCAGATAGTGCTTAAACAAAGAAATGGAAAACTGCTTAGCAAATGCTTGTGAACAACAACCAAACACAATTCGCTCATGAGGTCAAACAGGGTCTGTGCAGAATAATCAGCTAGATGACTGAAAGAACAATGAGTGAAAATGAAAGTAATTAACTTTTTGATAACAGAAAGGTTTTGCAAGGGAATATTCGTGTTTTAATTAGTCCAACATGCATACTAGGCAAGAATAAATTGAGCTTCTGAATGGACTTTGATGGTGCCTTCACATCATCTGGTGTCAGTTTGTACAGCAGCTGTCTCTTAGCACGTCAGAACATGGATGAGGTCAGACGCCTCCATGCTCTGAGTACCCTCTCAGAGTTTTGCCCCCACATGCTGTGAGGAGTGCTCTGAGATAATGAATCCTGCAGTTTTTGAAGATCATCTTTGATGACAGTACGACCCTTTCCATTCACAAATACTTGTTAAATATGAAAGGTGAGAGGTCAGCAGATTCTCAAGTAGTGAAGCAACCAGACCTTTAAAGGACTATTTAAACAGTGAACAAAGAGGCAAACTGATCCTGACATGCTGACCAGTCTCTGGGAAAAGGGCATAAGTATGTAGCAGGTCTGTAGTCTCACCGGGGGGGCATGGCTACCTCACTGCATTCTCCTGCAACAGAGTGGTCAATTGTATCATGCTGCAAGGGCACACAGAGGAGTTTGCCCATGGGTCTGAGATGGAGGTTGCAGAAAGCTGGCACACCACGTGCCTGCAGACTAACACAGAAGGGTTTTTATTTCCAGCTACCTTCAATGAAAAGTCTCATCGACCTAAATTCCTCAGCCCTCAGACATAATACTTGGGGTCAAATGAGTCAGCCCTTCAGTCAAAACAAAAACAACAAGAGTACGGCTTAGAGCCTGACGGAGACCTGAATGGCCAGCATCTGGTCCTCCTTTGATATCCAAACTTCTCACAGGTGGTGCACTGCAGATCATTTGAGGAGAGGCATCCTCACAGGCTTGGATCCTGTGAAACACAAATGTTTTTGATATTACTGGGTTACCACAGGAATTCTAAGTTCATAGGAAGTCAGCTCCATTTGTGTCTAAAAGATCTAAGATTTTCAAAGGCCAGGTGGTTCCCTTCTTTTGTTTCTTTTTAATGTCCCAATTCTTGCCTCAACACTTCAAGAACCCAAGTTTACTGCTTGGCTGAATGTGATGAACATCTCGTTGAGAACCTCAGGGTGTGCAGATGACAGATAAGGGCTTGTGGAATGCTGACCTTTAAATTCCCAGACAGATTCACTCCATGTTAAACAAACTAAGATGACCTGCTTGTTTCATTCCTCTCTGGTTCACAAAGCAGTACCTGCTGAGGTCATATGTGAAAACCATGTCCTGAGATGGCAGATAAACTGTTCTGGTGGGAACCAAAACTTCTCCAGTCGTTTAGGTGGGAACTGAAACAGCTTAAACAGGGCGGACCTCAGCCTCAACCGCAGTTCTTCAATCAGCCTGGAACATATTAATTATCCAATCAAGCCGGTTCCTTTCCTGCCCATTACGGATCATTCACACAACACCCTCAAGTAGGACCTTTTTGTTGCGATAAAATCCTTTTAGCTGTGGTTAGCATGGGGGCAGACTGCGGCATTAGGAGTAAAACACTCAGCTTTGTGACTGCGAAACACGCCTCCCAAACTTAAAAGCCTTTGATGAGTATTGACTTTGCAATCATAGAGCTCTTAGTCCTGGAACCGATATCATCGTTTTTCGTCCCGGGGCAAAGTTATGTTTCGCACGTAAATGCCATTGCCTGTTCATGCTGAACAAATGCTTGAGTATCAGATTTTGATTTTTCAGACAGCACAGCTGGATGTGTCACAGTAAGATGGGGGGCCCCACATGGTAGTCATACCCTGAGCAGGAAAAGTTATGGGTGTAGCTACCTTTGAAAAAATGTTAATGACATCTAAAAACTCCTGTGGCCAGGAGAACATTCCTTTAATTTCATGAGGTGTCCTTTCCCTGCTCCTGTTATGCAGCAATCCCTGATGATACAGTAATCCCAGGCACAAACTGCAAATGCCCCAAACCATGGATTCCCCTCGACACTTTGCTGAAAGGTGGGCCACTTGTTAATTTGCTTTGCTTGTCTGTGAAGAGCTTACATATTTAAATTAGAAAATACTAACTGCACTAACACATAATGACTTAATTAATTGGCAAAAAAAAAAAACAAAAACAGAAAAAGGTTGGAACACCTTAGTTGAGATGTCTGGGGAGCAAAACTAAAGGAATATGATTAATGCTTAAACCATGTTTTGTGGACTGTTCAAGAGAACGCTCCTGAAAAACACATAACAAACATGTAATTAAACTTAGCATTCACTCCAAATTGCATAATTATATGTAATTGTAGGTAAACTCCTGAACTGCCCTGGCCACAACAATCCTTTGGAAAAATTCTCGTTGCAGAGCTGTACTGTAATGACTATTACAGAAGGACAGTTAAACACACAGGAAGGATAGGAGCACTAGTGCTACAGCAGGGACTCCTGATCAGAAGGTAAACTGTTTGCTTTGAGACCCAACTGAAGCTGTGAAGCTGTCCTGCCTTATTGTAACATCATCCTCCATCATTTCTGGAGCACTTTGGGGCTCACAGAAAGTGTCTTGTGGTACTGTCACTCATCAGGGTTCAGACACAGACCTGCGTCAGCCCCTGTCGTTGGCTTGTCAGGGTCAGAGCACTGCCGGAGTGTTCCATAGACCTGGGGCGAAGGGGCAGGCAGAGCCCCACCCACGTTTCAGCCCACCTGGCAGAAAACAATGCTGCCCTCTCTTCATTGTTCACAAAAGCCGGATGGAAACACGCTCCCTTTTCTCTCCAGATCCTTTATAGAGAAAAGCAGCTGTATTGTTCTTACATTTAACATGTCTTTCCACAATGAACCGCACATCAATACAATAATCATTACAATACAAAAGCAGCTTGCCTGAAATCAAATATATCTCAACAACTGTTACGTCACTTTTTTAAGTGAACCTTACAAAGACTAAGCGCCGTAACCAGCTAGGATGAATGTGTAATGTGCACAATGACAAACACTGCTATTTTGTTAAGAAGATTTTGCCTTTAAAGTGTTGTATGATGAAACGTGTCTGACTGTACTGAGAATGAGTCAGTGCTTTTGTGACAGAGTAATAGCCAACAGCTGTAGTACAGTGGAGAAAAAGCTGTTTGATCAACGCAGTTTTGAAGTTGACATTTTGAATAATGGGCTGCCCTAAAATATTTTTGCAAGGCAAATGAGCAGCCTTTAAGTACAGGCTAAGTCTGTGGCTTGGTGACACTCAGGTTTCTCCCAGAATGCCTTGCAGCACGTGGTCATTGCCACGGACTAGTGGCCCCGGGTGGAATGTTTATTACAGGTCTGGGCTTGATCCCTTACATTTTCTCCTGCTGGACTCTGTCATCTGGCAGAGTGGGTGCTCCTGACTTCTGGGTACCAAAGTGTGCTCACCAGCACATTAACTGCTCCTAGAACAGGTGGAGAGTGAGAACAGAAGTACAGGGCTCACCTGAAAGTTGTTAAACTGATAAACAAAATGCATGTGTTTGCATGCACTTACATGTATGCTTATACAAATGTTTCATGCACATTATCAAAACAAAAGACACAAAAATGTTGTAGATAAATGCCTTTTAAGTTGTAAATAAATCATTTAATCAAAAAGGCGATAGTATGGTGGTAAGGACATGAAGCTGGATATAGGGGGCTTCTAGAAGACGTCCAGTGATTAAACTGTTCAGCTAGACGATGTAGGTGTGCACTGCTCTGGAGGAATGATCTCTGCCCAACACTGGCACTATCTGTCCACTGTTTAAGTAGAGTGCCTCAGGGCTCAACTCCTGCCGCACCAACTCTATCATTTTAAACGCTGTTTCTGACGTTAACGGACGATCCAGATGTTACTAAGTGAACGATGACATGAGAGACTTTGTGTGATGACTACAGACCCTGACATAGGACAAAGAGACACCTGGACACATCTGTCACATATTGCTTCGTTGCAGCCAGGGTGTCCAGGGTGGAGTTCTTCAGTCAGCAGCAAGACAGGGCATCGTCATCACACACAAGCTTTGCAATGTACCCTGGGAAAGAGGCGGGACCCACAGTGGTTCACAATTGTGTTTACATAGCCATGTCATGTTACAGCAGTGACTCAGTGTGTGTGCTTGAAGAGGCTATGTATTCTTCCTGTGATTTCTGTGTGTTTACACACGCAACACTGTGTTTGCATAAGTTTATTTTCGGCTCTGCCAGCCTTGCCTTTGCTTTTCCCAAGAATACAAAAAAAAAAACACAAAACAGAAATCTTTGGATATGTGGATCCAACCTGGTTACGTTAAAGCACAGAATATACTTTAAGCACATTTATGTATGTTTAAGCAAATGATGCATGTTAACCTTTAAAACCTAAAAAATAATTACAATGAGAGGTGCATTTTAGGGTCATTATTTTAAGTATATAGTAAAATATCACTAATGATTCCCAGAGCTCCTTGTGTAATTCCATTTGTGTCTTGTCTGTGGCTACAGGCTGCCAGGTCTTACTAATCACTGCTGCTGGGGACATTAATGCATCAACAGTGACCCTTTGACCCCACTCTCCAACCTTTCAACGAGCCGACCACCTGCCACATATACCCCTCCCCCACTCCTCACGCACACACACACACGCGGACACACACAAGCACAATGGTGCTCTTGCATATATGATTTCACACTGAGTGAAACAATCATTGACTAAGCTCATCCAATGCCTCCAAACATGCCCCGGATCTTACACAATCCTGCTCAGGTCACATGGTTTGGTAGATAACACGGTACAGCGTAACAAAGCTGTCAATCACAGAGCAGACTCCATGCAAATCAAGGCATGTACATATCTATGTATGTGGACATAATCTTTATGGGAGGGTTTTGGGAGGCTGCAGGCAAAACAGGTTCATTCATTTACAGATTTATTCCTTAAAAAATGTAGATGGTCGTTACTTATCTTATTTTTTGCACAGTCCATCTGTCCACAGTTTTAAAAACTCTCCACTATGAAAAAATCAAAATATGTTCATAGGAGTATATTGACTGATAGGTTTACCAGAAAAATTCATATAATTTTTAAAAATATCAATGGAGAGAAAGGACATTATAAGACTGTTTTTTGACTTGTGTAATCGGCCATCATGCTGCTCTGGTGTCCATGTGAGGCGGACCTCATGTCAGTGTCCATGAGGTGAGGTGACCACACCATGTCCCCACCTCACCTGTACTGACATGGTGTGGACTCTCCACCATGTCCCCACCTCACCTGTACTGACAGGGTGTGGACTCTCCACCATGTCCCCACCTCACC
>JABJVR010004224.1:22604-52047 GCA_025773905.1 Chitala chitala
ACTCTCCACCATGTCCCCACCTCACCTGTACTGACAGGGTGTGGACTCTCCACCATGTCCCCACCTCACCTGTACTGACAGGGTGTGGACTCTCCACCATGTCCCCACCTCACCTGTACTGACAGGGTGTGGACTCTCCACCATGTCCCCACCTCACCTGTACTGACAGGGTGTGGACTCTCCACCATGTCCCCACCTCACCTGTACTGCCAGTCAGTCCCGGATGGGTCCAGAACGCTGTCGTATGCCCATTCTCCTCTTTGATGCTGTACATACACACATGGATTCACACACACACACACACACACACACTTTCAGTCCTCACCAGTCTGTTTTATCACTTGCTGTTTGTTTTGGTAGAGCATTATTTCCCCTTGATATTTTTAACTAAATGTGTAAATGTGAAACCTCAGGCAACATTGACATGAGGATGGAGAGTACATTTGTTAGCAAGGGGAGAGAAACAATGCATTGTGAAAGCAGGAGGCTGGACTATACCGCTTGTCTAATGCAGGGTCACAGGAAGCCTGGAGCCCATCTCAGGAGGCACAGGGCGCAGGGCAGGGGACAGCCAGGGCACATGCTATGCGCAATTTGGAGACAACAATCAACCAAGCCTGCATGTCTTTGGACTGTAGGAGGAAACCAGAGAATCCTCACCAAGCACAGGGAGAACATGCAAACTCCACACAGACACAAGGCAGGAATCGAGCCCCAGGCCTGGAGATGCAGGGCGATGGTGCTAACCACCACGCCACCGTGCTCCATGTGTGACATCACATATGTTATATGTTAATTGTCATGCATGGATTCAGGCCTCTGGATTGGATGGAAGACTGACTAAACTCCTCTCCCTGATTAGTGCTAGTTTTGAAGGAGAATTTAAATCTTTCAACAGTGATATTTACATCACGCCAAACTACATGGAATCAGATGCTGCAGCAGACTTACTGAGATTCTGTGGCATCACTGAATGTAGGTATGATTACATTTATCCATGCATGAAAAAATGTACAAATGTCGACCTTTATTAAAATCAAAATACAGTTAATAGGGTAATACAGGCAATATATATATATATATATATATATATATATATATATATGGTTCTGTTCCCGGTTTAAGGTATATTGGTGGCTGTGTAGCTTGCAAAATAAAGATCCAAGACAGGATAAATGAGTCATGTTACTTGTTTATGAAAATCCAGCATTTAATAACAGAGCAAGTTGAAACAATTACTATTTTTTGTCTTCTCTGCATATGTGAATATTACTAGTGCTTGGCCCAGTTTATTTCATTTTCTCATGGAAAGCTCATTTAGCGTGGAGTTAATTAAATAAATATAGATTTACCTGAAGACAGTTTGGTCTGTATATATAGGTCACACGTGCAGTAAATGAATACTACCTTTTGGGACTGGCTATCGGCAAAGATAAAAGCTTCATTTAAGCAGACATAAACAGACAATGGTGAACACAGACCAAAACAACCATTTAGCAGAGAGCCTTAGTTACACAGTCGTGTTCAATAGTTAATATATGTTTGAACTCGTGTGGCTGTTCATTTACCATGGGGTCACTCCAGTTTTAATTGAAAAGGCTGAGTACACATACATAATTCTACGTTACAATTGGTGTGATGAATTTCCTTGTGGAACAGCTTGTCTATTCTCATGTCACTGCCAACAACCACAGATCACCACCTTTGGTGTTAAATAATAAAAAGAATTTTAAAATGGAAACACAACGCTCTGCTAAACAACTGCATCAACATTCGACTTCTGATGACCCCACAGGTGCTAACAAAACGAAGTTTGCAAAATAACACTAAACTGCAGGAATGGATCTGTGAAATAAATTTGTCATTCACTGCAGACTTGGGCAGTATGTTCTTTTTCTTTTTTTAAGGATGGGAGGTGGACAGCTGGGTGTTGGCTAATACACACAAAAGTAACAAGCACATCCTGGAGGAGTCAGAAACCTAGTAAGAACTGGGGACACATCTGAGACGAAACCTTAATCTCCAGCGTGAAACATGCCTTTTCACAGAGATGTACGACGTGGGCAGCCAGTAGATGCTACATATTAACACATTTACAACAAACCTCATGGAATTAATTCAGCATAGGACTAAAATCATATCACATTAACATTTGCCTTATACATTAATTTATATTAAAAGTTGTGTTTTACATGCAAAATACATTGTAACTTAATTTCGTGAAATTTTCCAACTGGCTTTGTCTTCAAGCACAATTTGAATAATGACGTAAATACAGTTATTAATCGGCTCATTTAGATATTTAACTACAGCATATAGATTCAATGTGGAGTAAAAAATGTAATGATTTGTTTTTGTAAAACTATGAAACAGTTATTTCGGTTTTGCAGAAAGTTCTGCAGAGCCTGCTCGTGTTTGACTCTAGTGTAGGGACTGTCTGACTATTTACTTTGGGCGGTCACACAAGGGATATTCTCTGGGATCAGGACACTCCTTCTGCTAACTCCTCTCCTCATCCTCCTCATCCTTCTCCTCTTCCTCCCCCTTTGTGTCCATGTTTGCGCTGCTCTCAGCTGTGGCTCAGAGTGTACTCCAGGGGCCCAAAATACTCGCCGCACGTTGTAGAGTAAGCTGCCGTTCACCGTTTGCACATCATGATTAACTCAAAATCATTCATGAAGAGAAACAGCGTGCAGTCACATGGCCGACTGTTAGAGATTTATACAGGGTGACTGTGTTTGTGTGCAAGAGTACCTTCACAGCACATGGAAAATGATTTTTGACAAATGGTTGGTACAGTCTGTACAGGACTGATGGGATATGAGGGCCGGTAATTTTTTTGTCATTCCCTGTCATGTAGATGAGCCAAGAAGGATGACAGGCAACTCGATGAGCACAATACAACAGCAGAAACGGCAGGTCAAACCAGACATGTGCATTTATACAAAAATATCTCAAATTATCCACGGAAAAACAAAAAAATATAACATTACATACCTAGAGATAAACTTTCACACATTACTAAGGAAAGCATACAGTATCTACCTGTTTGGAAGTCTGGAAGTGAAATCATGTCATGTCTTCATTGACATCTACGGGTATAGTTTCTGTGTAAAGAAGATAATATACAGATGGTTCCCGAGTTACAATGGTTCGACTTACGATTTTACGATCTTACAATGACGATAGAGATATGACAAAATAGTAAAAATATTTTAAGTTTTGAGCAGCAGGCAAACGTAGCAGCATATGTGATACGATATATATGCATCTCCCGCCTTGTGAGACGCCTCATTCTCGCCACTGATCGACACTGTTCAGCTATCTCCATCGTAAGTCGGGGTCTTCCTGTAATTCTATATAAAAAGCAGCTAGTGTACGAAAGGACTTGTGCTCGAGTCCCAGAGAGGTTTCTGGACTTATACTGTAGAGCAAGGTTTTTAACCCGAGAAATACATATATAGAAGTACATAACTGGTCAAAACTTTGCACTGCTTTGAAGGAAAATCCATTGGTCATGTAAAATAAAAATAATTTAAATAACCAGGAATAGATGTATAATGGTAAGTAAATGGTAAAGTAATTCAATTTGTGAATACTGTATTGTGTGGTGTAACACTGTGTGTATACATCTGTGTGTACATGTAACCACAGCCCTCTGTTCTGACACTGGACTCAATTATATGTTACTGCCGATACAATATTCTTAGATTTTCATAATGCCTTGATGCAACCATAGTCATGAGTAAACTTTCAACATGGTGATTTAAATCTGGTTTTTAACAGATGATCATCACAGGGTCACACAGAAAAACATCAGTGCTGTCAAAAGAAAGTGTGAGACATTAAAGCAATAGGATAAAAAACTGACATCCCATAATATTGTTTTAGCAGTACACATCTGGTGCCCCTAAAGAAATCAAAACCTGTTCAATATCTATTTTAAGGGATCAAAGCACTTGAAAGGTTTTCTAACTATGTCACAAGACTGGACTAAATAAATAATATTTTTAAAGCTGTCTTTGATCAAACGCTGCACACCTCGTTACATAATGCATGGAAAGAGATTGGTAAGGAAACACCTTCACACTCTTTGAACAGGGACTGTCTGCCTGTCTGTGCACATTGAGGAGATGGCACATACACTACTCTGCCACAGGCAAATTATCAAAAAAGCCTGGGAAAAGCACACCTTGTGTATGTCTGTGTGTGAGAGAGAGAGAGAGAGAGATACAGAGACAGAGAGAAACAGAAAGAGAGAGACCATGCACGAGACAAAGAGAGGGAGAGAAAGACAGACAGAGAGAAAGAGAGAGACAGAGAGAGAGAGAGAAACAGAGAGAGCGTGCGAGAGACAGAGAGACAGAGTAAGACAGAGGGAGAGAGAGCATGCGTGAGACAAAGAGAGGGAGAGAAAGACAGACAGAGAGAAAGAGTGAGAGACAGAGAGAGAAAGAAACAGAGAGAGCGTGCGAGAGACAGAGAGACAGAGTAAGACAGAGAGACAGAGAGCATGCGTGAGACAAAGAGAGACAGAGAGAGAGAGAGAGAGGAACAGAGAGAGCGTGCGAGAGACAGAGAGATAGAGTAAGACAGAGAGAGAGAGAGAGAGCATGCGTGAGACAAAGAGAGACAGAGAGAATCAGAGAGCGAGTGAGACAGAGAGAAAGAGAAAAGTAGAGAGACAGACACAGAGAGACAGATACAGGGAGAGGGGGAGACAGAGAGAGACAGAGAAACAGTGAGAAACAGAGAGAGAGAGAGAGAGCAAAACAGAGAGATGGAGAGAAACAGAAACAAAGAGACAGACAGACAGAGAGAGAGAGACAGAAAGAGAGAGAAAGGCAGAGAGAGAGAGAGAGAGAGAGAGACAGAAACAGAGAGACAGACAGACAGAGAGAGTGACTTTTCCTATGGGGAAGCGAGAGTGCAAGAGTAGCAGGAGAAGCTTGGCACCAAGCTAAAGGTCATGTTGGTAATGTTAATTTTTTGCTGTAGTCATCTGTACACAAAGAACGCGCTTAATACATCATTCCATAATGTGCTATATTTTGCAGGAAAGTGGGAAGTGCTCTATTGATGCTTATATTTTATTGACTGATACCCAGTAAATGTATGAATATAATTTCAGTATTTTGCTCTGGTGATACCCAAAGCTATCCTCTTCCCTCCTTACAGAGATTTTTCAATGAATCATTAAGGTTTCCATTCTGCAATTTATTTCTTTTGGTAGATGGAATGAAATATGGAAAACAATGCGGCACAAACGTGTGGAAAACTAAAGTTAAATAGCTTGGCGTAAAGAAAATGGAAAGTACTGTACACAAAAAGAGAAAAGGTTTGTGGAAAATTCTGATAAGGGCAAACCTTAGTCGGTCTACAACTTGCCATTGAAAGAGAATTCTAACAAAGTACACCGAAAGGCTCCTAGCCAGCAGGATGAGTGAAAAAACTAGACTGACCAATCACAAGCAGCGACGTCAGAGAAGCAAGTGTTGTGTCCAGTTAGAACCTCTTTAACAAAGTTCTAGCCTGGCAGAGTACCTCCTGACAGTTTTCATATCCAACTCAATTCACCACCAAAAAATTAGCAAAATTACTGTTATAACTAGTCACTGACTAGGTACATTAAACACTGACTTATTTTACATATATTAGATTTTCAAATGACAAAGATTAATGGGCTTGGCTTAGCCCCCAAAATCAGCCATTCCTACATTTATGCTGCTCTTCTTGTTTAAACATTTTTGGTCATATAAAATATGTGCCAATAAGCACCAATTATGCCGTTGGTCCCCCCCCAACATACTGCCAGAACAGCTCTCACACACCGAGGCTCGGGCTTCACAACAGCTCTGAACATTACTTGTGGTATCTGGCACCAAGACATTAGAAACACAAGTTTAAGTGGTGTGTGTTGTTAGGTGGAGCTGTGAACCAGAATTGTCATTCCAGCACATCCCTTACATGCTCAATCAGACTGAGATCTGGGGAATTTGAAATCCAGGGCACCACCTTGAACTCATTGTCATCGTTTTGAAGCCACTCGTGAAAAATTCCATACGCAACAGTGTGAGCTTTACTGTGTTCTGACACGTTCCTCCCGTAACCTCATTAACAACTGACTTGTATCAGTAGCCCTTCTCTTGGTTTGGACCAGATGAGATCCTTTCTGCCTTCGTTGACCTTGTGCACCAGTGAGCCTTCGGTGCTGTCCTTGGCCATCAGCGCAACTGAATGTGGAACAGCCGATAAGGAATAGTGACATCATGGAGTTGAGGAGAATGGCAGCCAATCGGAGTGCAGCTTACCGTGAGCTAGTTCACAAGAGGCCATAATACAGCCAGTTGAGCTGAAAACTGGCACACAAGTGACAAGAGTGAGATTTCAGGGACGGTCTGACGTGAGCACAGCACGCAGACCCACTAACACAGTACTATACTGCATGCATTTTTCAGTAATCAGTGTTAACCTTTGCATTTATAGTTAAATCAATTAAATGTGCAGCCAAAATATAGAAATTGGATATATTTGTTGCATCTGCACTGAATGGTTCTATACACAGATAATAGTAATAGATGAAAAATATGGTCATATTTCTGTTCCTATTCATATTTCTCCTCAAAATTATTCACTAGAACAAAACAGATAAGGTGTGGTGTGCAGTGACAGATGCAAAAGCGTAATGTAATGTCTACTTCTGGTTTTTAAAGGAAATATCCATGTTACTTGGAGTGTCTGTCAAGAAAAACTGCACACAAAGATGAGAAAGTGAAACACCTAATTGTCCGCAATCAATGGAAATAGTAGGTAATAAATACATTTACAATGTGTAATCCATTTACAAAGCATAAACTCATTACCCTGGTTTCCCTGTATCAGATAGCAATTTCCAGGATTATTTACATATTTGGCAGTTCATGTTAACAAAGGCGTGTATTTCGTACTAAAAGCTAATATGAACGCAGCTTTTTACATTAAACGGTGAGGGATGGACGGGGTTTCTCGTGAGCGCAGTGTCCATCTTGGCTAACTTCTGTAGGAGACGTCAGCCTGTTTGTCTGACTGCTGATTGTGCATTGTCTACTGGTTTGTAATTAGTCTGCCGTCATTAGCAGGTTCTCAGTGCTGACGCTATCATTGTGCAATTATCTCTCATTACCTACTTATACACTCAAACACACAGCGTTATTTTCCTTCTTGTTTACGTCTGACAGACCATCTTTTCAGTACCGTATTCAGTCTATCCACACAAACCGTGTGTTATCACTGCAAAATTTTACAGTACAGCTCACAGATGAGTCACGGCACTCCCTGTGAACTGTGGAGTACCTCTTAACTTCCTCTGTTAGTTAAGCATGTGCCGGTCTACCACTTCATATTTTTTAAGCAAAGACATGATTGGCGACAGCTGGCCATATCTAAAGGGACCAGAGTGGAACAATTCAGATTCCCATTCCCTTTTAAAGCGGTTGAGTGACCATCATCACCAGTACCACTCATATGTGAAGGACTTGACCCTGGTGACCTCAGTATAGAGCGTGGGTTGTGTTAGGCACAAAAAGGCTGGATTCTCTCCATATTATGTTTCCTTCTTAGATCCTGTGGTTTATGACACTTAAATGTACCTGCTGGAATACTGTGATCAGACACCTGCCTGTCAGTTCACGTTGTCAATCAATAATGAATGTGATGCAGGGCTAAGTGAAACCTAGAAACGAAAGGATAGAGAGCTCAGTACCAGTGTACCTCTACATGACACTGATGGCAACAGAGAGACAGACAGACAGACAGAGAGAGAGACAGACAGACAGAGAGAGACAGACAGACAGAGCGAGACAGAGAGAGACAGACAGACAGAGAGAGACAGACGAAGCAAGAGAGACAGACAGAGAGAGACAGACGAAGCAAGAGAGACAGACAGAGAGAGAGAGACAGACGAAGCGAGAGAGAGACAGAGAGAGAGACAGACAGACAGACAGACAGAGATAAAAAGGGTGCTACCTTTGACAGTGAGCTAGGACTCAGACTGCTGACCAAGCAGGCCCACTGAACTGCCTGGCACACAGACACACAATCAGCGCAAAACCCACGAGCACAGACAGCCAATAGGATCCATGACACTGAAAGGTCAAATGGCAGCAACTCTCCACCACAGAAGTGCTGTCCTCAGTCTTTTCAGAATAAACGGCCTTTACTTTCTACATTTGCACCAATCACATTCTCCAACACAACTAAACAGAAAACAGCCCACACAATTTTAATTGGAAAACACGCATTCATTCCAAATCATTACAGAAGTTTAGCTCTGAAACCTTTGAATGAAATCCACTTAATCTCCCAATGACAGACACTGAAAGCAGTCTTAGAGATGGGTGACACATTTACATCACTACGGGGACATGTTCGAAAGCTCACTTCAGTCACTACCAAACAGAAAACATGTCTGTTGTGACTCTTACACACGCCTTTAGGGTACCTCTGTTCCTCCAAACATAATGAAATGTGGTGTTCAAGGAAATCTGTTACAAATAAGCATTGTCTTGTTAGTGAGGTTCCTTACTGTGCTCCGCTGGGGTGCATGGAGAGCGTTTTTGAGGGTAGATGTTCAAATAAAACAGGGTAATATGAAATGCATTATGTCAGGGATACTTGGATTGGGGTCTGTTTGGTTTCCTGCCATTAGTCTGAGGTGCAATAGTGCCACAAAAGCTTTACACCTTTTAAGCCTTTTCTCTTTCAAAACGGTGTCTTTCTTGACCTTTTCTTCTTCACTGAACTGTACCAATCCAGCGAAACACACATCATTCCCACACTGTTCTTGACACACTGTTAACTGTCACAGCCATTGCGCCTGCTACATGTCACCGAGTGAAAGTCA
The DNA here is from genome assembly GCA_025773905.1 of Chitala chitala. NCBI lineage: Eukaryota > Metazoa > Chordata > Actinopteri > Osteoglossiformes > Notopteridae > Chitala > Chitala chitala. The sequence goes on from JABJVR010004224.1 coordinate 31,486, forward strand.
GACAGAAGGAACGGCAAAGCCACCTTCTTAAGCAAAAAAAAAAAAAAAAAAAAACTGAAAGGAACATTCAGTACCAGTGGCAGAACTTTTGGAAATGTAAAATATGTATATGTTCATTGCTTGACTGATTTATGCAGTTTGAAAATTATCTCTAAACAACAGTGATATTATGAAAACATTATGAAAACAAAGGTTTATCATCAAGTGTGAGCATGAGTAATGTTTATTATCAACAATGTTATGTAATAGATACACTGTGTAACTGACCTAAGAGTCTTGTGGCAGGGTGTTACGCACATGTCATTGTGCCCACTGGTACAGCAAGTATGCTTCCTGTCCTAATGACGTTCTCTAGACCTGCATTCTTCAGGTTGAGGAAGCTGTTGAGCTGGTGGACAGTTACACAAGGCCACAGGGGTTTTTAGGGTTGTGCACCAGCAGGTTTGTGTAATGTCATTCCAAGACTGTAATCCAGAGACAAACTCAAAGTGGGCTGGTCTTGCAGCAGAGACTGCTAGTGTGTATTAAAGAGCACACTGTTGTGTGAAAAATGACACACTTCTTCACATCCTGATTAAACAAGTGTGCCTTTCTTCTAGTCTGGGACAATCTTAACACCAGTGCCAGAAGGAAGATGTTTTGGAGAAGCTGAGAAGATGTCTGCTAAATAAAACATTTTCTGACTTCTACCCTTTAAAATTAATATTAAATAAATGTTTTAAGAGAAAAATACATCAGAAACAAATATGTTCCTGTAATTTTATAAACATGTTAAGTGACAGAAGATGCTCAGATGTAAAAACACCCGTATTATTCCAAATTAGAAATATTTCCGGCTGTGTACATACCCCCTGTAATGGGAGTTTTATATTAAAACAAAGGGCCAAGTTATCTGTTTAAGGTGATACATTTCTTTGTTTTTAATATTCATAGAATATGATTATAGATTTTTGTTCATATTTGATTAAATTGTCAGATTTAGATCACCTGCACCCAGGTGTTTCTACAAGTCGACCTGTGCGTGATGCGTATCTCAGGCAAAATTTCAACCTTTCTTTCCACCTGCTTTCACCCTTGAGAGATTCCTGACACTTCCGCTAGTGTGAGGAAAGTTGACTGGACACAGTCCAGTTAGCAACCAAATAACGTGGTTAAAGATGAAATTATAGCCCTCATCTCCCTGCCTGTGTTGTGGTCATAGCGCCAGAATGCAGCCCCTGTCGATGGTTCCTTTAGTGTCCCAAAAAAGGCTTTAAAATTACAGATGTAACTCGGCTTAAGTCTTACCAAACCATCTGAGTTCAATGATACAGCATCATAAAGTAGCAATTGAAGTGAACAAAAATCCAAAACTCTGGGCATGCAGAAGATATTGGGCTGGTTATGCCTGATCATGGCTTGTGTCATCCATCGATCAAAGGTTTCACGTATCCAATGTAAACCAACGGCATTAATTAATGCAAATATCTGGTCAAGGCGATTGACAAATGAAGAAACATATGTTCAGTAAACAGATGTTCAACACACACAATATTCTGGTACATTAAGATCACAGTTAGGCAGCATGTAAACAAAAATGCCTGCATTTAAATTATAATTATAAGAAACAGCAGTAGCATGTATTCACCATAATGCAAACACCTCCTGTTCAATGACTGCCATTAGATTTTTCATTATCCTCTCTGTTGGAGTCTCAAAACAATCATTGTCATTGGATGTTAAATGTTCTTTTCTAATTTTAACAGTATATATTCAGTAAAACGTTCCCACCTCATTGGTGCAGCACAAATTCCAGCTTCCAAATCAAGCCACAGAATGCCATCTTAATTACACACATGGTGTGAATCCAAAACAGATTAAATTATACAGCCCCTTCCACACAAGGCCAATATGACATATTCTATAGAACCAATGTAAAAGTCAGCAATTTAAATAGTTGGGGATTCCTCTACAATGCAAAGAATCTTCTAAAAATGTATGGAACTTATACGGCTTTCCACATGTACTGAAATGAAATGGTATGTGCCGCTTTAATGTGACAAACATCAGACAGAACACGAACCTGCCTCATGGAATTTACTAATTTTCTCTAAATTTGCTATAAATCCTTTTAAATGCAGAAAATCTTAGGAGGAAAAATGTTGATGGGTTGAGAAACACAAGATTTGATTCCCAGATTTCAAAATAGTGTGAAGATGTTATAAATACAGACAATGTCAAAACTGAAATGTCTGTGAAAATTGTCAATTTACAAATAAAATAAATATATTCATCCATCTATTCTCTATACCACTTATCCAATTCAGGGTCACGGGAAGCCTGGAGCCCATCCCAGGGGGCACAGGATGCAGGGCAGGGGACACCCTGGGCAGGGCGCCAACCCACCACAGGGCAAAATTAAATATATATTAAAGAATAATTACAAAACACTGTGTAGCCCTGTAAATAAGTGTAAAAAACGTTACATGATGAATTCTTGCATGACTCTGCATTATCACTGCTTTTAGCACAAGTGCCTAATGCCTCACTTTTAAATGAATGCCTGATGTATTGCTGTATATTCAGTTGATAGGGTGAACTGTAAGAATGACAATGTAGACACTAAATGAAATAGATAGTTGGGCTATACACATAAGCGTTCTGGTACATAATCAAAGTAATAAACTGTTGAACGGTAAATTGCTAGGAAGCCAAAATAAATTCTAGAGACAGAACCACAAAGAATGACAGAAAAGGTTTAGGTTTAAAACTTTGACACTTAATTTTGGTGATGTATTACATAAGGTATGACATTTTGCAGTTTTATTTACTCTTACGCTTGTATTTACATACCAGCTATATTAAAGATAAGGTCTGAAACGTTTCTTTGAACTTTTTTTTCCATTGTGCTCTTGACACAATTCCACACCACGGCTATCTCCATTCAAAACAAGCACTAAATCATACTTTGTACAAGTCAAGGTCAAATCATGGACAACAAAACGTACAGTTCACTTGGGTTTACACAGTTCTAAGATATTTACATGCAGCTTTATATAGAGTATATACCTGAAATCAAATTGTATATTTAATGGTAGTTGCTTTATAACTGACAAAATATTCTGTTACTAGCACAGATGTAATTCTCTTGACCTTGGAAATGCATGTGAAACATAGTTTCTATGTTCTGTAAGTGGTAAAGGATATGAGTCCAGAAAAAAGATGCTTAGGGCAGAAAGGATAAATTGCTTAAGCGGTTAAGGCAAGTGTGACTTATCCCTTGTATCGGTTTTTGCCGCAATTTTCTTATTATATTGCAAATTATAGCCATTTTGTGTGCATGGGACCTTTAGGCGGAAAACTGGATACAACTGCAGCAGTAATGGAAATGCTAATGGGGGAGGGGAGTTTTGTGCTGGTGAGAGTACGGGGGAGGGATTAAGGGCGCTTGGTGTTGAGATAGACTAGGAGGTAACGTAGGGAAAAGACGTGTCTCGGAATTCCCGCCACGTGCGCTCAGAGCCTCCCCTTTATGCTAATTTGTCTCCCTCTATTGGTCCACAAAAGATATCGGTATTTATAGACGCGATGTCATTGGTCAGAATCATACTACCAATGTAAATAGGAGTTCTATTTCACTAATGAAACTCAACGAAAAGCCTTTCAGACGAGAAATCCTTGAGCGTGTGTAGTACTGTAAAACTAGTGCGTTCTATTTTCAGTCAGTCCGTGCAAATATATATTTTTGCAAACATAAATATTTTTCTAGTTTTTAGGTATTCATGGTTAATACTACTGCAGACATTATATGATAATTACCGTTGTATTTAATTAGATCGAAACCGTCCCAAGGCGGAGGGATATATTCCTTCTTAGAGACAAAATATTGGCGTTGAAGAAGGGGTCTTCAGAAAGCGCAGCGCGCACTCTTGGACGTCTGCTTGGCTCAGCTGAGTGTATTTAAAGGGATTTTGTACATATTTTTAAGTAAGCGTGCGCTATTCTTTTTACGTATATATCCAAGGAAGGTCTGCATTGTGCGTTTTCAGTGTATTTTTTCCCAAGTGTTCTTAAGTATTTTTCCCAGCGTGAAACATTTATTAAGTAGCCTTGCGTTGGACCTGGGCGCACTGGATATATTTTTACAAGTACAGCTAGCTCTTTGGCTAGCTAATTAAAACACATCGCTGGAACTGGACTGGGTCGCTGGAGCATCGGACTATTGCAGATAAACGACAGAATTTGCTTTAAATACGTTACTACCATGCTGCGATCCAAGTTTGGTTCTTTTTCTCACATCTGCAGTCAAACTAGCATGGATCACATACCTGTAAAAATACAACTTCAATCAGGTATGCCCTTGTGTCAGCCGATATTGTGATGGTTATGTTTGGAAACAATTATTTTTTTCAAATCTCGTCTGTAGTCGAGCGTGTTGAGGGATAAATACACTGTAGCGTTTATGGATTCAACTTTTGGGGCGGTATTTACATTTTATCCAATATGTGATGTAAAATGTATCTTTCTGATGCGTTTTCCAGCGAAAGCGGAAAAGGAGCCATTTGAAAAGGTTTACCAGGTGGGATCTCTCCTTGGAAGTGGGGGATTCGGAACTGTATATGCCGGCAGTCGGATCGCAGACGGATTGCCCGTAAATATTAACTTTATTTATTTTTTCTTCCGATCTCATGCACAGTGTTAAAACATCACTGTATTTTTATACGAAGTATTATCTAATGAAGTTTATTCTGCGTTCCAGGTCGCTGTTAAACATGTGGCTAAGGGAAGGGTTACGGAGTGGGGCTCCATCGTAAGTCAGCACCTTAATGTTACCCAACTAATGGGATTTATTCATTAAGCTGCTACTGTTCGAGTTTAACTGCGCATTTCGAGTATGGCAGTAATGCCTGACTATTTGCATTGTATTTATTTGCAGAATGGAGCAATGGTTCCATTGGAGATCTTACTCTTAAAGAAGGTTGGCTCCACGTTTAGAGGCGTAATAAAACTGTTGGACTGGTACGAGCGCCCGGACGGCTGGCTGATTATCATGGAGAGACCGGACACGGTCAAGGATTTATTTGACTTTATTACTGAGAAGGGCGCTCTGGACGAGGATACCGCCCGGGGATTTTTCAGACAGGTCCTGGAAGCGGTCCGGCACTGCTACAGCTGTGGAGTGGTTCACAGGGACATAAAGGACGAGAACCTGCTGGTGGACCTGCGCACCGGAGACCTGAAGCTCATTGACTTCGGTTCGGGAGCGATTCTCAAGGACACCGTGTACACGGACTATGACGGTACGCACGGTGTTGCGGTTAAGGGTTTTAATCTAAAATGGAAATTGACAGCTGGTAGTAACAGAATGCAATCTGAGAGATTTGTGGGTTACTAGGCAAATTTTGCATAAGCGGCGGATACACTGTTTTTGTGTTTAATACGGAGACGCCAGCACACGTCAGGTGTGCCATAATAGGAGCAACGAAGTCAGTCCTAAATCTTTATAACATAAAACAAAAATCAGTCCCAAATTTGTGACCTATCACTGTGGCTTGAAACAGAAAATCGAAATTCGTTTCATTAACAGTACTATATATTGGCTTTTTGGTGTGGTCTTATTTCGTTGCTAAATATACCCAAAATGTGTGTGTGTGATTCACTTTTTGTTTTTTAATGTTTTTAGTCTTGCATGCATGCAAACGCCGCAATTCGTAATCCCTGGTTTAAATGGTTTAATGGAAATGCGACCATGTGCCACGTGACATCTGTTTGTTGTGAAACCTGATCCCGCCGACCACGTGACGTCCCACATCGCAAACTCCTGTTTGTTTGGTGTCCAGGATACTCTTGCTCGTAGCTGGAAGGCGTGACGCACATTTGTTTAAATTCCCCGTGGGGAGGGAAGAGAGTAGGCTTTGTTTAATGAAAAGTGCCTATTGATAGCCAAGGAGACAGATAAAAACGTTTCAGCAGGTTGTCGTGCCTTCAGATTGTTCGTGGTATTTATATAAACTTCAAGCTAAGGTGTAGTGTTTAATAAAAAGGTATTGAAGTATTAGTTTAAGAGTGATGAAAACTGTTTTATTTTTTTTCCACATTTCAGTAGCACAAAATGTTCTGTTGAATACCAGGGGGAGGGGGGAGCACACTTCACTAAAAACCGTGTTGCCTTTGTAGGTACAAGAGTGTACAGTCCGCCAGAATGGATACGCTTCCACAGATACCATGGGCGCTCGGCAACGGTGTGGTCGCTAGGTGTGCTGCTCTATGACATGGTGTGCGGCGACATCCCGTTTGAGCACGATGAGGAGATTCTCCGTGGACACCTGTACTTCAGGAGAAGTATTTCTGATGGTGCGTATTTCTGCGTCCCCCGCCCCATGTCCTCGGCTGTCAGCAGCTTACTCTTCTCTGTCTTGACTTCCCAGGGTGCCGGCAGCTGATTGAGTGGTGTCTTGCCCAGCGGCCTTCGGAGCGCCCCACCCTTGAGCAGATTCTGGAGCACCTGTGGATGCGTGCCGCACCAGAGAGCAAAGCAACGCAATGCGAGATCAGGCTGCACACCATCGAGACGGACGGCTTGAGCACGAGCTCCAGTAAAGAGAGCCTCTGAGGCCGCCCAGCGTTTCGCCTGTACTTCTGCACGGCTTTTTTTTCTCTTGAGAACTGTAATTTATTAATGTTCTTCCTTTTTAATTTTTTTTAATTTTATTTATTTTTTTTTTGTAACTTATGAATGTTTTCATATAGGAACACCTGTTGGTTGGGTGCTCTTACCAGCATTTTGTTTCTTGACAACCCTTTATTCAAATATGCTGGTTGCTCTCATAGAGCTTGAATTAATTTTGTCTTCATTTTGAGTGCCTTTTTGAAAGCTACTTTTGTGGAACTTTCCTATATTTGTTTGGTGTGTGTGTGTGTGTGTGTGTGTGTGTGTGTGTGTGTGTGTGTGTGTGTGTGTGTGTGTGTGTGTGTGCGCGCGCGCACGTGTGCACAATCCCAGCTTGTTTGTTCTGCCTGTTCTGTTTTACTAAATAAAGCATTTAAAAAAACATCTTCCTCTTTGTATATGTCAGTAATCCCATCATTTTCTGTGTTTGTTTGCACAATCCCAGTACCCTCTGTGCATGTGCCTGCAATCCCAGCATCCTCTGTGTATGTTTGCAGTTCCCAGCATGCTATGTGTTTATGTGCACAATTTCAGCAGCCTCTGTGTATGTCTGCAATCCCAGCATCCTCTGTTTGTGTGCACAATCCCAGCATCCTATATGTGTATGTGCCCACAATCCCAGTACCCTCTGTTGCAGATCAAAGCCTTAGCCACCGACTGCCCTCAGGAGCTGCGCAGAGGCAACGTCTTAGCATGGCCAGACTTCCTCACAGGGGTGATTGGTAGAGTCAAGATTACAGAAAAAAGTACTTTTTGTGCAGGTACTGTTGTATTTTTTTGTCCTTCCAGTTGCTCATGTGCTGCTCTCTACTTTTTCTGTTGTGCTTTTTTTAAAAACACGCATTAATTGCAGGTGTGTACAAATGCCTGGAATAATCAGCTGTTACTGTGTTGTCCAAAGGAACATTCTAGCAGTTGTTATAAGACATACATATCTCAAAACAATTACATTTGTACATTTGACTTCATGTGTTTTTGTCAGATTGCCCCCGAATTGAGGACACTATCCCTCACCTCCATGCCTCCATGCCGGCGCTCAGCCCCGGCTCCCGTGTGCAGCTCTCCTGCGATCCAGGCTTCTACCTGGTGGGCGAGTCAGACCTGCGGTGCCTGAACACGGGCACATGGAGCCGCCCATTGCCTCGCTGCAACAGTAAGCTACCGCGTCACAGGAGGGACTATGTTCAGTGGAAACAGTCAGTGGGGGTTTTCTGGGGGGTTAGTATGAGGTAGCACTTTCTAAATTTTTAAACCTATAAAGATTTCTGTGAATACTTATTCTGGTAAGGACATCTGTCTCACCAACTGTAATGGTTGCATTTGTTATTGGCCCAGTGCTGATTTATGGTAACGGTGGCTCACCCCAACTCTTGCTTTAGTTTAACTTCTGTGCATGAAGAGTTCATTCCCGAGGAGTAGAGGGGTTACTTCATCTCCCCTTTTCTGAGAAATGGTGTGGTCCATACTGGAATCCAATGGAAAGTTCCCACGTGTGAGGCAGTACATTCATAAAGTAAATTGTGTTAATAAAACCAAGTGTTTTAAATTTTTTTGCACAGTGTGCGTCCCTTTGGCTGATAAATAAGAACCTTTAAAACAGACCACTTGGGCATGGCTGAGCCTATGTGAAAACCCAGTTTGGTCCCTTTGCAGGAAGGGAAACTGATTATCCCACAATGTGGTTAACCTGCTAAATCATAATGCATATGGGGCAGACTTCGTCCTCTTTTTATTAAAGTCTGGGGCATCCAAAGCCAGGCTCAAAAGTGTGAAAATTAATATAGAACTCCCGTAATACATCACCTTCTGATGCTACTGTCTTTCTCCTAGGTGTGTGTGCGTGTGTGGGGTGGGGGTGTTCTCCTCAATACTGACTGTTGAAACTTGACAGGAGTGAACTGTGGGCCCCCCCCTCTCTTGGAGCACGGCCTGTATGTCAGCACTGATTTCCATGCCGGGAGCACAGTGACGTACGTCTGCAATTCTGGCTTCTACCTGCTGGGGGAGCCCAAGATGCATTGCGCTAACAACGGCACCTGGGGAGGAAACCCACCAGCCTGCCTGGGTAAGAGGTGTCGTTCTGCAGTGGAGCCCTCTGTAGCACATCACCACACTGATTACGTGCTTGGTAGCTTAGCGTTCACATAGCACATATTTAATTTGTATGTAGTTTATATGTAGCTTACATACATCTTACGTGGCAATGGTGCCGATGCCGTCTGGACCTGTACCCTCAAAGTATGTGGCATTTCTGCCCATTTCCCTGTTCGTCCTACCTGACGCAGACGTGAACGAGTGTGCGCTGGGCTCTGACTGTGATAAGCATGCCAGCTGCCACAACACAGATGGCTCGTATACCTGCACCTGCGTGCCTCCCCACAGCGGCGATGGCAAGAACTGCACCGGTAACATGGACAGCTGTCACTTGCATGTCGAGGGAGCATGTTGCTACGGACAGCAGTGAAGCAGCTGATAATCAATAGAATTGCATTTTTATCTTTCTGTTCTACATGTTAATGAAAATACATGTCACTACGAATACTAAGATCTATTTAGACTGCAGTCTGTTATTTTTCTTTAAATGGAACAGAACCAGTCAAATGTGAGGACCCGGGTTCCCCGGCATTTGGATATCGGGACGGCAGCAACTTTACCGTGAACAGCGAGGTGGTTTTCATCTGTGAGGAAGGCTATGAGCTGATTGGCTCAGCCCAGATCACATGCACAGAGACAGGCCAATGGGATCGCAGCATTCCCTTTTGCAAAGGTAAATAAAGAATAAAAGGTGAAAGCTACTTAGTCAGTGTGGGCAGGTCGGTGGGTTTGGCCTGGGTTGCTGTAGGGTTATGCTGCTGTATCTGGGCTGCTTTCTGTGTGGTCCACTCAGCTCAAAGCATCGAGCACCTGTGGCAGCGATGTGATCACGCCATGCAGAAACGTGAATGGGTGTGACATGTGAAATGTGCCTGTTTCATGGTCCCCCCTCAGCCCTGTCCTGTGGAAGGCCCCCGGTCCCAGAAAACTCCATCATGAAGGGGACAAACTTCACGTTCGGAAGCAAGGTGACTTTCAGGTATCATGTCATGCGTTTAAAGAAAATGTGTCACTATATCCTGTGACATTAAAAAAGGTTTTCCCAGATGTTACTGGTCCACGAAGTATATAAGTATATAAGTATTATGTTGATTACCGTATAATCCCGAATGCAAATTCGAAAAAAATTACTTCTGAAATTCGTGTGCGGGTCTTATTCAAGCCTCTCAGTCGTGATGCCATAATAATACATTGTTCCAGCTATGTGTGGATTTGGCAGCAGAGTTTCCAGGTCACCCGAATTGGCAGCGGCCGCGATTTCACACGTGGTGCGCCACTCATTTACGCTCGGGTTCTCAGTGAAGACGCGTCAGTGTCAATAAGCGATGAATTCAAAAAAGCGTCTGCGCCCATTTACTGTGAGTGACAAAGTGAAAGGTGTGAGCGAAACTGAAACGACCAGAAATCGCGCCTATGGCAGGAAGCACGGTATTCACGAGTCGCGTGTATGCGATTGTTTTTTTTATTGCTTTGACTTGGGAAAGTTTGAAATTAGCTGTTTTGAAGTATGTTTGCAGAAATATTGTGAAATTGCTAAGTAATCATGTTTGATTTTTTTTTTTCTGAATTAAAAAAATTTAGTGTGCGGGTCTTATTCGGTGGCGGGTGGTATTCGGGATTATACACTATATGTAGTGTATAAAATGGGGAGTATTATGTAAACTACGGGAAGTTATTACTTTGACAACTTTGGCAGAGGTGTCCTGTTCAGCTATGTAATGCATGAATTGAATTCCTTTGCATTCGTGTAATCAAGCTGTACAGTGCAGTAAGATTGTTTATCACAGAATTTGATAATTTGAGTTCTGAGTTAGACTACCTAAGCTATATAACATCAGGTAATTATACAAAGCAAAGCCTTGCTTCTATACAGTATAACACATCTTTTTACTGGCGAATATTTCCCGTTAACTTGTCATTGTTAATGCATGGCCTTGGCAACACACTCCAGCTGCAGGAAAGGGTTTGACTTGCGGGGCCCGGCAGGCATAGAGTGTCTAGCTAACCTGAAATGGAGCAGGACGCCTCCTGCCTGTGAACCCGTGACCTGCAGCGACCCCCCAGCCACCGAGAACGGAAACTTCACCTTCACTGGAATGACGTACCTGTCCACTGTCACCTATACGTGCGCTGAGGGTTATAGGTAAGAAGAGGGCTGCTGGTATGACAGGGGGCTCTTTGAGTTGTGGGGTGCTGCCTTACCTTCACAGTGATGGGTGAGGAGATGGACAGACGTTTGGCCTGTGGTGCTGTGTGATTGGACCCTGGTTTTAAGATTGCAGGGTACAGCAGAGATATCCTGCCAAGCCTCACGGGAGTGGAGTGCCTCAGCGCCGCTGTGCGTGAAAATAGACTGCGGAGAACCACCTGCGCTTGTGGATGCCACGGCGGTGGGCACCAGTTTCACCCTGGGGAGTCAGGTGCATTACACCTGCAAAGAAGGGTAACAGTTCAGCTCTACACTTGTGTTTTATTAATGCCCACCCTAATTCTCTGTTTACTTTTTAAATCCTAATCAGCAAAATACCTCTACTGTAGACAGTCAGTAGAGATCAATAATGTAGAAATTGTACTTGGTACGCCTGATGTAGTAGTCATTTGCCAGTATTTACATTCTGTTGCTGCGGTGACGGGTCACCATTGGTCTATGCTCATCAACAGGTACACACTGATTGGCCCAGAGACACGGGAGTGCCTGCCAACTGGCAAGTGGAGCCAGAGTTCAGCTCAGTGTGTGCCCCGCTCCTGTGGACCTCCTCCGTCTGTTGACCATGCCTTCTACCCAGAGGCTGGCCACCAGCTTTACGGGGACATTGCTATCTACTTCTGTGCTGATGGGTACATCGCCGGCAACAACTCCAAGGTCCTTTGCAACTCCCAAGGCATGTGGGTACCACCTGAGGGTCAGGAGATGCCCACCTGCATTGCCAACTTCTGCCAGCGCCCGCCCGACCTACCCCATGCCATCCTGAACTCAGTCACGACTAGCAGGCCTAACAAATACAACAGCAACACAGAAGTCAGCTACAAGTGCAAAGAGGGGTTTATGCTTAACACGACTGCCACCCTGAAATGTGTTTTGGGAGGGCAATGGGTACCCTCACCCTTTGACATTGGCTGTGTGCCCATACGCTGCTCAAAACCAGAGGCCATTCTGAGAGGGTATGTCAGCGGCTCTAATTACAGTTTTGGTGCAATGGTGGCATACAGCTGTGACAAGGGCTACTTGATCCGGGGGGAGAAGAGAAGGACCTGCCAAGCGAATGGAGAATGGGGTGGGACCCTGCCTTCCTGCCAGCCTGTGCCATGTCCCAACCCCCCTCCGCTGAGGAATGGCTACATTAAGGTAACTCTTACTCAGCTTTTTGCTAATGACAGTACTGTAAAAATTAATTCTGCCATGTTTGAAGTAATGAACTAGCACAATGCAGAAACATTATGTGATGTTTTTGAATTATGGGTGAGCATATCAGATTCAAACCTTAACAATGAGTGTGCTTGTTCTTCCTGTGCGTGTTGGTTTCCCCTGGGTGCTGTGAGGTTTTCCCACAGTCCCAGGACATGTAGTTCAGAAAAATTGGTGACACTAGTTTGCCTTTGTTGTGTAAATGTGTTTCTCTGTGAGTGCCTATTATGGGCTGGTGCACTCTAAACTAATGTATTCAGTGCTCTCTGTGCTGTTGCCAGAGATAGATGTGTGGTCCACCATGATCCTGAACAGGATAGGCAGTTGGAATTTAGCTTTTTTTGCTAAATGTTGAGAAAACATCAGTTTTAGTGTCAGATTTTGATGGTGTGTGTGTGTGCCTATTTTTGTTTTTTTTTTGTTTTTTTTAATGACCTTACTTTGTGGCCCACAGACTAAAACCCGCTCCGTGTTCGACAGCAAGGTGATCTATGCCTGCAACCCTGGATTCCGGCTAACGGGCAAAGCTGATCGCGTGTGTCAGGCCAATCGGCAGTGGTCCAATGAAAACCCACCCATCTGTGTCATCCTCACCTGTGAGGCCCCACCTACCATTCCTCATGGACATTACAAAGGCACAACTTTTGAAGTAGGGAGCAAGGTGGAGTACCTTTGTGATGAGGGGTACGAGCTCACAGGAGATGCTAACTGGACCTGTCTGAAGTATGGCAGGTGGGACAAAACCAGGACTCCCAAATGTACCCCAGTCCAATGTCCCGAACCTCCTCTAGAGGACAACCACTTGATTCTCAAGAGCCTTGACTCAGATTCTGGCACTATTGAACTCTTCTGTGAGGATGGGTACGTTTTGCATGGTGCCCAGGTCCTTCGATGCACCCAAAGTCAGGAATGGAATGACACCTTCCCCGTCTGCAAGAAGGTGTTCTGTGGGCCGCCCCCCAAAGTGTCCTTTGGGGACCCATCTCACACATCCACATATTTTGGAAGCGTAGCGACATACTCCTGCATGTATGGGTTCATGCTGAAAAGCCAAGCTACAATACAGTGCCAGGCAGATGGACAGTGGGGCAAACCATACCCAGAATGCATTCCAGTAGAGTGTCCACAGCCCCCGGAGATCCTCAACGGCATTGTGGATGTGCAGGGTCTCATGTACCTCAGCCCCGCACTCTACAGCTGCAAGCCTGGATATAACCTCGAGGGAAACTCCACAGTGTTGTGTGGAGCAGACGGCCTCTGGATTGGAGGAGTGCCTGTCTGCCAGCCAGTTCAGTGTGACCCTCCCAAAGAGATTGCAAATGGGATGGTCTCGTTTTCTAAGCTCCAATTCAGGCATGTTGTCACATACACGTGCAAGAGAGGCTTCCGGTTAGAAGGGCCTGAGGCACTCAGCTGTCTGGAAACAGGTAAGTGGGACAAGGAAACGCCTACGTGTGTGCAGGTTTACTGCACCCCGCCTCAGCCTATCCACCACGGCTTTCTGGAAGGCCAAGAACACAGGTTTGGTGTTACTATATTCTACAGCTGTTTTCCTGGGTACCAGCTGATAGGTCAGAACCACCTGACCTGTGAGGAGAGTGGCTGGTCCAGCCTGACCCCCTCGTGTGAACCAATTGACTGTGGACTGCCTCCTCACATTGACTTTGGAGAGTATGCAAAACTTCTGAATACCCACAGCAATCTGGCAGGAGTTGACTTTAGGGCAGCCGATGTGGCATTTAGGGACATGTCAACTTCAGATATGATCTTTCCGCATACAGCGACAATTGAGTACCGTTGCCACCCAGGGTACGAATTGAGTGGAGAGCCAGTGCTGGTGTGCCTGGAAAATGGGTCATGGAATGGGACGGCACCTGTCTGCCTTCCGGCAGAGTGTGAGCCACCAGCTAGCCCTGAGCATGGCTCTGTGACTTACACTGATTTGGCGGTAGGCAGTTTAGTCCAGTACAGCTGTTATGAGGGCTATGAGCTCGAGGGCCAGACCATACGGCAGTGCGTCTCAGGCCGGCAGTGGAGTGACAGCGGCCCAAGCTGCAGACCAGTCTCCTGCGGTACCCCAGGGGATGTTGCTAATGGCTCTATCCAAGGAGACTCCTTCCTCTACCCCAGTATTATCTTCTACCAGTGCCTCCCTGGATTTGTCCTGCAAGGCAGTGAAAATAGTACCTGCCAGACTGATGGACAGTGGGACAGTGAGAAACCACAATGTGTCCCTGTGTACTGTGGACCTCCGTTAGTCCCAGGTGATGTCATAGTCAAAGGACTGGCATACACCTTCAATGAACAGGTGGTGTACAGCTGTAACGCTGGTTTTGTGCTACAGGGGGAACCCAGCAGTTTTTGTTTAGCTAATGGGAGCTGGAGCCATGCAAGTCCTCAGTGTCGTCCAGCTGTGTGTGGAAGACCTCCAGTCAGCCCAAACAGCCACCTTCTAGGCTCAGACTTTGGATACAACAGTGAGGTCAGCTATTTCTGTGATGAGGGATACACTTTGATGGGAAAGTCGACACTCGTGTGCCAGGGAGATGGCTTATGGGATGCCTCACCACCGCAATGCATAATTGTCACATGCGACCCTCCTGAGGATATCAGCCATGGCTTCTTAAATGGGTCCAGCTTTAATTTTGGTGATGTGGTGGAATATGTGTGCTATCCAAAATACGAGGCCGTGGGCAACCCTTTCCTCCAATGTTCAGCCGCTGGGACGTGGGTAGGTGCCACGCCCCAGTGCCAGCTATGCGTCTGTGACCCTCCGGTCCTAAAGTATGGGACAGTGCAAGGTGAAGAGCATGCCTGTGGGGACACAGTACGGTTCCAGTGTGACAAGGGCTACAGGATGCTGGGCCCCATGAATGCAACCTGTGAGAGGGGAGGGGTATGGAGCCCAGGGTTGCCCATCTGCAGTAAAGGGAGGTGCTTGATGCCTCCACCCCAAGTTCCCAATGCTGTGCTACAGGGCGGCAGTGCGACCTCTCTAGACACAGTGACCTACACGTGTATACCTGGCTACGAGATGATTGGCTACGCCCACACCACCTGTACTGCCAGTGGGCAGTGGAACGATCCTCAGTTCTCTTGCCAGCCAATTTCATGTGGATCTCCACCTCTTGTTCCAAATGCAGAGATCTTAGGGAACATGTTCACCTTTGGGAGCCAAGTACAGTACAGGTAAGTGGTGTAGCTGCAGTTGTAAAATTGGATAAGTCTCTAACAATGTGGCTCACTTCGGATGGCATGACTGTCATGGCGTTAGGTCAGTAGTAATTGAAAAGCTGGGTCTCTGAGTCTATACGTGTGGCTGTACCTAATGAGCTGTCTTCCTCTTTCCAAAAGATGCCTGAAGGACTACGATCTCACAGGTCCAGGAGACACTCTGAGCTGCCTGAGCGATGGGACTTGGTCCCCACCAAACGTGCAGTGCAAGCCGACTCCATGTGTCCCGCCCAACAACCTCACCCATGTTATCTTCGTGGGGGAGGGTCTCACCCCTCCAGGAAGCACTGTCACTCTGTCCTGCAAGCACGGTTTTCAGCTGGCAGGTCCCAAAGTGTCTGAATGTCAGGCATGTGTTGAGTAAACTCTCTTTTCTGAGCATTTACATTGTTTCAACTAGATAGATACCAGTTGAAAAACAAATCTGTTTTAAAACAAATCTGTTTTTAATCCTTTGACCGCCGTTTGCTGCAGCTGGGTGGCTGGTGGTCTCCAGAATTCTCCTCAGATTCCTGTGAACCTGTCAGCTGTGGAAAACCCCAGCCGCTTCAACATGGCAGTGTTTTTGGTGATGGTTTTAGTTATGGAGATACTGTCACCTACAAATGTCTACCAGGGTTCAGGATAGAGGTACTGAATATCTAATTTCATACAGCTCTCTATCAAATTGTTAACTTTCTGTTTCTTTTCAATTCAGAATTCTGATTGTTATCAGAGTAACAGGAGAGTTGTTTTAAATACTGTGTAGCAAATGCTTTTAAGTGCTGCATGAGACAAAGTGCCCCTAATGTTAATTCTGTTATCTCTTATCTCTTGAAATTGAAACTGAAATACTTAGATGTCTTGACAACAATAGTCAGTGCAGATTTTGCTATTCCACGTAAATTCTGTAGGCTCCATGCATCACAGTGTCACACCTTTTGCTTATGGTTACACACAAAAGCTTGACAAGTCTACAGCAGAGGTGGCAGCATGGCTGTCTTCATATTAAACTTCACTGAGAATCATTATGTTCCTGTGCACAATGTGTGATTAGAACAGTCCTCAAGTCCTGCGCTGTAAGCACACTTTTGCTTCCTGCATTAGGTGGGGCTCTCTAAAGATCTTTTTCCTTTGTTTATTTATCGTTTCCATCTGCTTAATTGAATTTATTTTAGTATTCCAGGATAACGGACTACATGACACGTTTGATAACTTTAATCGGGGCGTTGTGAAGATAAGCCCAGACTACCAATAATGTGTTATTTTTCTCCAGTTGAATTTATGTATCTCCCAAGCTTCAGGTCTTCTGTCTTGGTATCTTTTTAGTAAACAAGGAAATATTATTTTTAATTTTATAGCTCTGACTTCACCCTGCCTTTCTCCTCTGATAAAGAAAGAACTAATTTGCTTCCAGAGAACAAATGACTGTTTTCCTGGAACTGCACTGAACAAAGGGTCAGCTAGTGGTAATGAACTACAGTGTGTGTTTTGTTTTCCACAGGGGTTTAGTAAGCGAACATGCCAGGCAAACATGTCATGGAGCGGTGCCCACCCTGAGTGTAATGGTAACAGAACCGTTCATTGCCTTCTGTGCATGCACGTGTGTGCGTGTGCATGCGTGTGTGTGTCTGCGTCTGCTTGAACATGAAAGCACAGCTTCTTGGTCAGGTCTGTATGGTTTTGTCCCTGTACGAGCCATACTTTTGTAGATTGCATTCCTAAACCAGCAATTCCACTTTATATAGTCAGTTCTCTAATTCTTTCTTGCCCTGTCTTGCTGGTCTTTTTTGTCCCTAGCTGTTACCTGTGGACCACCACCATTAGTGGAAGGGGCTGTTGCCACAGCAACTGGAGAAACCTATCAGAGCAACGTCAGTTATGTGTGCAGCTTTGGGCTCCGTTTGGTTGGCCCACAAAACCTAACCTGTCAGTCTGATAGCACATGGAGTCTACCAGTTCCAAAGTGTGAGGGTAAGTGACATGATAATTTATACAGGCATATACATACATGTACAGAAACTGGGTCAGATTCATAGCTGAATGCAAACTGTTTTGGAACTGCACACACATGGGCTGTGATGACTTGTGGTTAAGAGTAACTTAAGGACAGTTTTTTTTTTTTTTTTTTCCACCCAACCAGCAGTAGCTGGGTGTAGCAGGGCGGTATTGACTTTAATGATCACACAGAGTTTTTTCAGACATCCTGTTTGTGAAGTAAATGATGAGCAGACGTGTGTTTGTCCTAGTCGCTCAGAGCTGTGAAGATCCCACAGAGCTGCCCAATGGCAGGCTGCTGGTGCACAATTTCACCACTGGGCGCAGCGTTGAGTTCCAGTGTGATAAAGGCTACGCCCTACAAGGGGAGCCGCTCATCCTCTGCCTGGCCAACGGTTCTTGGGATTCCCCTTTTCCCACATGCACACGTATGTTTATTACTCTTCACCCCACAGAACATGTAAGCAATGCATTAAGCCCCAGGGATTTGCAGTGCTGCTGGTCCAAGCTCAGACACGTTTGAATATATTAGTTTAGAGTGCTGTTTGGTCAGTGAGCGAGTGAGTGGCGAGCAGACATCAGAATGTTAATTAATAGGCAGCAAAAGATTGTTAGCCCTGTTTGCTGTTTGAAATTGACATTCTATCTCTTCCCATAGCTCAATTTTACTGTGTTCAAGGTTCAAGATTCAAAATTCAAAGAACTTTATTAATCCAAGGGGGAAATTCCTTTGCCTTGTTACAGTTGCTTCCTACTTGACAAGAAAGAAAAGAAAGTGTCACATCAATATAATAAAATGGAAAACTACAATAATACCATCATGTATTGAAGTATATGTATATGAATAGTGATATCAGAGGTGATTGTCTAGATATAGTCTAATTTCCCCTTACAATATGAGGAGGAACTGAAAAGTTTAATGGCCACTGGAATAAAAGATTTTCTGTGGTGTTCTGTGGTTCATGAAGTACTTTGCCCTTGTACAAATTTCCTAGTGTTTTTTCATTATCACATGGTATAACTCAAATTACACTTAAATGCACCACCCTTATGGTTACATAGATTCCATTTCAGATTTCAAGAAAGTGTCACAAATCATTGATATTGTCAAGCATAGTCACTAAGATAGTAATTAACCTCTAACTTTGGGCTGTTTGTAGTTTACATTTTTAATGATTTCTGACTTTGTATTTTGCTTCCGTCTCCACAGCCAAACCCTGCCCCTCACCCCCCGGCCTGGTTGATAAATATGGTAACGCTTCCCAGATGGTTTTCTTCGTGGGGCAGACCGTGTCGATTAGCTGTCCGAAGGGCCATCGGAGCCAGGGCCCCGTCACTGTCACCTGCAGCAGTGACCTGATGTGGATTCCCATGGACTCTATGTGTGAGAGTGAGTAAGGCTTCACAGCACGGGGGGGTGTGACAACCCTGGAGATGGAGGATTACCTGCTGGTTCTAATGAGTGGCCCCCCCAGGCAGTCTGTTCCAACACACATAAACACCCTCACGCGCACACGCACAAAATACCATGTGTATAGCTGTGAGGCTACTGGAGGGACTGTCAGTAATAGAATGTCCTAAAATACCAATCTGGAATATGACAGGCAGGGAATTAAAAGCAAAAGGGAGAAGACAAGGGTCAGGTGAGGTCATAGGGACTGTACGAGGAAACCTTTAGAGGTGGACTGCCTTCAGCGATAATTAGTCCTGCGAGTGTTGGTTGCTTAGGGATAGACTTTGAGTCACTTAGGAATGGTTTGAACCCTGCTATTTGAAATTTCCACAACTGTCTTCAATTAACATCACCGCAGGTGTCGCAAGTTTTCTTGTGGGGGAGAGAAAAGTTGAAGTTAACTCCTCGATGCGCTTCTCTTTATCAGGCTGAGCAAAGATTGTTTAAGCTCTGTCAGGAATTATTTGTGTGCAGTGCCATCAGGTTACTGGGAAGGAGAATTTAATTGAGAATTAATCAGTAACAAATGTATTGTCTTCCTGTTTAACATGACTCAGCATGAAAAGACAGCTATTTTTGCCAAGCAGATCAAACAACCACTTACACTAACTTTCAGATACTAAAAAAAAAAAAAATGACTTGTGCAAAGTTTCACAAGGAAGCGAAGTATACACAAATTCCTAAACTAGTCATAAAGTCAATGACTAAAGTTGTTTTCAGACAGTTTATTTTGCAGTACGTAATAAAAATTTTACACCGGTAGACTTTATAAAATGAAACTTGTCAATCTGCATCATTAATAACACCTAATAAAACAGTATAATCCCATAACTCCAAAGATTTATTCGCCGAAGAATGTATGTTATGTGTCTTATGGCTCAAAACTTAGAAAGAAAAAATCATAACGCTCTGTTTCAATTAAAACGATTGGCACCTTGTGTGTTTTCCTTTATTTTATTTAATGAAAGGGTCAGGAGTATGTAATCCTGGTCTGGGTTTGGCCCAGACACGGCACCTCATTGCTAATGACCAGCAGTTTGACTATAAGTGCGTGTGTTAGTGCATTCTGAGGTGTAATGTTGTGGCATGCCCAACGCTAATTGGTTATTGTAATGGGACTCAGTTGGATGTTCCATTCACAGCGATCCATAGAAACCAGGCAACGGCAGTACTACAACACTGGCCCAGAAGGGACCTATAAGTGTTTATTTTAAATCAGTCACAAAATCCAGATTTAAAGGTGGAAGCAGGATTGCACAAGAGGTAAAGGACTGTGTCTGGGTGGGTGTCAGACTCATGATCTACGTTCTTCCCTGAGATTTCTGTCTGTTGTGGTTATGGCACAGGAAGATTAAGAGTGAGCTTAACCCTCAAGCAGCTTGTTATGGCAAGTTAAAATGCTCTATATAAGTAAATACCATAATAAATATACTTTATAATGTTCAGACAATAAAGTTAAAAAAAAAAAAAAAAAAAAATCAAATATAGTCGATTGGTATTCGACACATTTGTGTTTGAAACATACTTATTCATTAAGGTACGCAGTCAAAAAATATCCAAACCTATGAATTATACCAGATATGCCACTTGTGTACATCCATCCGTCCATTATCTTAACCGCTTATTCCTGGTGAGGGTCGCGGGGAAGCCTGGAGCCCATCCCAGAGCACATGCACACAACGGGCAATTTGGACACACCAATCAACCTAACCTGCATGTCTTTGGACTGTGGGAGGAAACCGGAGCACC
>JABJVR010004226.1:0-14943 GCA_025773905.1 Chitala chitala
GATGGGCTCCAGGTTTCCCCGCGACCCTCACCAGGAATAAGCGGTTAAGGTAATGGATGGATGGATGGATGGATGGATTTTTTACAGGAATTGTCAAATCTTTAGGCAGACTTTTTGACTCTGAATATCTCATTATACAGTTGTACTTAATAAATAAAACATTATGCAAATCTCAAATACACTGATAATGATTTGGCCTTAAGGAGTTAACAAAGCTACATAATGTGACATTGTCAACACCAGATGACACTGCCTGGTAATACTAGGCTATTGCTGAGCATCCAGAAAAAAACAAACAAACAATGAAATAGATAAATAAACAATAATATGTTGGAAAGGTAAGTATATATTTATACTTACCTTTCCAAGTCATCCAAGGTCACCATACAAAACAAAAACAAGCAATTAATAATAACAATAACAAACAGTGAATAACAGTACACACAACTAATGGATAAAATAGCATTGTACATAATGTTATTATTGAATAAAAGTGTATATTAGAATGAGTCTTGTAGAATAAGCAACTTTGAATAAGTGGGTCTCAAGACATGATTTGAATATGGTAGCAGGACAGAGATGGAGATCAGTGTAACTAAAGGCTCTATAGAGCCCATGATGGTCAAGCAAGCAGAGGGTATGAAGAGGTCGTGGAGGATCAGAGAGTACAATTAGTCGTGTAAAACTGTATGAGCTCTGAACGGTAAGTGGAGCAAGGTTATGGAGGGCTTTGAAAGTGAGGAGGAGATATTTTAAAATCACTGTGAAAATTGGTAAAAACCCAATGGAGCTATAGGAGGGAAGGGGCAACGTATGCAAGGGATCTGAATTAGGTGAAGTTTATGGACGAGCTTATGTTAGGTGACTAGACCAGGGGTCGGCAACCTGGAGCCACATACGGCTCTTCCACCCCTCTCCAGTAGCATTCCCTGTAATGGGACAGCGACCAAAAATGGCTCTTTTGGGCTCATTTGATAGTCAGGGTTGCAGACTCCTGGGCTAGACCACATTTTAGAAGAGCAGTTAAAAAATGATGAGGATCTGAACAGTTTGGTCTGACCTGCATGACACTGACAAAAATGGATAATGTGACAAAAAGAAAGGAAGAAGCAGGTGGGATAAATGCAGAAAGAAGAAAAAAAGTTATAGCGGAGTGAAGCTTCCAAATGTAGGAATTTAATTGAGCTGTTTGGCAATGGTATTAATAGCATGGTAATGAAATTATTGAAGAAGAGGACCAGCTGGCACTGGCTTCAGATGGATCTTGTGAGCAACAGGCATTTGAACAAAATTATCAGACACTTTGGAGAAAGTGGGAAAAGACGCCGCCCAGTAATCAAGTAAAGAATGCAACCAAACCATTTAATGACCATCTTTGTGTTGAAGATTCTAGATTCTTCACCCTCCCCACCCATTAACAATTTTAAAAGATCTGCTGGTAATGTCTGCCAAATACCACAGGACACCTTCAGAGGTCTTGTTGCCTCAGCAGGTCAGAGCTGTTTTGGTGGCACACAGGGGACCAACAGCATGTTAGACAGGTGGTCATAATGTTTTGACTGGAGGGCATATGTCTGTCAAAAAAATTAAATGGCTCTTAACTGACTATTAGTAGTCAATACTTCTTTAAGGAACCCTATGCTAAAAGATGTATTACTAATTAATGTGCACTTGAAAATCAATGAGCGATCAATGACATTTTACCTAGTAGAAAACATTTCCATAATCAAGGTTTTTTCCCTACTCATTTTCTTCGGAGAATGGACAGAAAACTGGAGGTGTGGATTTGGAGTTGTGAAGTCAGTGTCAATGGTACCATAAATTGACAAGTCAGAGTTGAAGGCTTTGTGCACAATTGTGCTCAGACGTGGATTTGTAATCCTTGATATAGTCTCTATTGACATAAATATGATCATTCAGGCACACCTCAGGACTGGCTATGACGCCCAACAGACCTTTGTGTACATCTCCAAGTATTAGTGATATACTATGTTTCTTTTATTGCTGTATATGTTGTTTTGCTTTTCTGAAGTCCCAACATCACTGTATTATCAGTGTTTCAGCAGTCTGCATTACGAGGAAACTTCTGTACATTAAGAAGATAAACTGTTTATTCTGTGGTTTAAAGAAGAGTCCCATAGATTTGTGCTGCAGAGTTAAGCTGCAAAAGTATAATAAACGTTGTCTGGGGGGTATACTTTTACACTGTACAGGTGGTCAGTAGGACTTTTCTACCTCAAAGCAAAGAGGAAGACAACAGAGCTATTTGATGTAGATGCAGATGTGGTTTTAATTCAGCTTAGACATAAAGGACCTTTACATGTCCGACTCCAGGGTTTTTGAAATGACTTATTTTATACCCCAAACTTTGCAATAGGTTTGTAACACCCTAATGCGGCTAAGCAGAGGTGTTACAAACCATATGTCTGCAGTACAAATGTATCACAATCATGACACTTCTTGTATTCCCACCACTCCAGGTGTCAAGATTTTGACACTAAAAATGGGTACTTACCTTTTTCCACAGCCTTCTGGTACAGTACCATTACCAATACTCAAGTACCAAGCCAACTGTAGTACTAACTTAGTATTTTGGTACTTAGGAGTGGCACTTGCAAACTTGCTTCATGCCAAAGGTAAATAACATGCCTTGTAAACACAAAATAAAACCATCGTCTAAAAACGTGTAGTTACAAACTCATAAAATGATAGAAAAAAGTAGTTAAATAATAACGGATTTGCAGACAAATGAAGAAACTCAAGTGTATACAGTCATTTTGTAGCTTCAGCAGTTCATTGGCTTGAGGAAGGAAAACACCAGTTATTAATGTTATAATAATGTTATCATGTCACCATATCATGAATCATGAATGCACCTTCTACTACGCAGGGCATAGATGGAACTAGAATAAGCGATAGCCTTTAATCATGACATTTTTTTTATCTAAAGTGTTTCTTTAATGTTTTTTACAATTCTGTATATCTCCACAAAAACACACTGTCGTGCTTTGGGAAAGTGAGGCGAGAGAAGTGACGTCTAATGTACAAAAGGGGGATTTATTGCAGGAGGACACGATAAGTATACAAGTCAGGAAACATAACAGGAGTATCTAGTTAGGCATCTGTCAATCCCGGAGGATCATGGAGAACAGTGCTCTTGATCTTGGCTTGTGCTTAAACAGCGTCTGCTATGACTGTACAGTTCGACACGTGAGTGGAAGTCCCTGGGTCCCATGACACTGGGTGCAGATGAAGATGGTTTCTGATGGCATGGTGTGATGTTGTGCTTTTCAGGCTTAGTGCTTTGACTTGGTGTGTAACCTTTGCTTGTCCTTGAAGTGGTGGAGGCCTTTTTGTACCGCCTGCTTCCGTGTGTGTATCACATACAAATGCTTCCCATGTGCTGAGGTTGATGCCAGGTGCCTTGAGGTCATGTTTGCACACATCTTTGAAGTGGAGCTGTCGATGACCAGCTGGGCACTTCCAGATGACAGCTCGCCATACAGGAGGTCCTTGGGGATCCTGCCATCATCCATGCAGCGGATGTGGCCCAGCCAGCGTAGTCTCCTCTGCATCAACAGTGCATGCATGGAGGGGGTCATGGCTCACTCGAGAACTTTAGTGTTTGTGACCTTGTCCTTCCAAGTGATGTTCATGATGCACCGTAGGCAGCACATGTGGAAGGCATGGAGCCATTTTTGCTGGTGTGCATGGAGTCCAGGACTTGCGTACAGGAGGGTATTTAGAACGTAGGCTTTGTAGACATGAACTTCTGTCTATTGCGTAAGCTTGGTGTTCAACCACACTCTCTTGTTGAGTTGTGTGAAGGTGGTAACTGCTTTTCCAATGTGCTTGCTCAACTCGGTGTCCAGCGACAGGTTGTCTGAGATTATGGAGCCAAGGTAGATGAAGTCTTGGACTACTTCCATCTCATAGTTGTCGATGCTGACATTTGGCATGCCTTCCACATCTTGCCCCATTACATTCGCTTTTTTCAGGCTGATGGTTAGGACATAGGCCTTGCATGCTGCAGAGAAGCAATCAAGCAGGAGCTGAAGGCTTGACGCATCATCTGCAAAGACAAGGTCTTTAATTAATGGTGACTTCATGCACCTTTGTTCTGGCTCTTAGTCTTGCAAGGTTGAACAATTTTCCATCAGACCTTGTGTGCAAGTAGATCCTATCGGTGGACTCCCCAAAGGCGTTCTTCAACAGAATGGCAAAGAAGATGCCAAAGAGCATGGGTGCTAGTATGCAACCTTGTTTTATGCCACTGCAAATGTCAAAACTCTCTGACATGAAGCCGTCATATGAGATAGTACCCTTCATGTTGTAATGGAAGGACTTGATGATGCTCAGGAGGGCTGGATGACATGAATAACCTGCTGTTGCCTATGCAGCAAGCTCCCTCTCTCCACTCCACTAGTGTAATCCAAGGGAAAAGCAGATGCCAATACAGCTTGGCACTAGTGTCATTGCAGATGTTGCCAGAACAAAGCTATACTTAGCAGTGGACCGCCTTAGAGACTCCGACTCCAGATTTTATCTCGGGGGTTGACTCCCCAAGCCTTTCCCATGACTGGGTATGCCGCAAGGCAGCAGAGGTTTGAAATCAGAGTTTTCCTTATCCTGGACGAGTTTTAAGGTGCCAGAGATCCGCCTTTCACCCCTTCTCTTGTCAGTGAAAACGGTTTCATCGGGCGTAGAAACTGTGCCACACGTGAAGACCAGAAGCTGGACATGGTTGTTAGAGGGTCTTAGGTACGCACGCCACTGAGGGTGTTTTATAGGTAAGTAGGAGTTTATCCTTACTACCACCCTTAACAACCTTGAAACCAAGTGAGTTTACAAGAGTATCTAATTCACCCAATAACCAGCAAGGGACTAAAAGTTTCTTCTAGAAAACTGAATTTCCAAGGCTACTGTCAGTTGTCCATCTTCAACCCAAAAAGTCCAACTAGCTCAATGTTAATAACAGCAGCTCATCCCAGTACCCCTCCTCCACTCTGCTGGTGTCTTACCCAAAGTGTCCATTATATATAATTTTTAAGTTTTGTGAACTTGCAATTATATGAAAAATTGAAACATTTAGTGTAATTAAGTATAACTTATTGTCAGTTCTGGTAAAATATGATGTCTTCTTCTGACAGTTTGAAAAATCCTCACGAGCTTAATTTAGAATATTCAGTGAATTACGACTGTCAATAATTTACAGAATGTATTTCATATTTAACAATCTGAAATAACTTTCAGAATCACCTTTGTGTGTTGGTGGGTAATTAAAAGAACACATCTCAACATAAACAAACAGGTGACAGAAAAACATAAGCCTAATCAGAGCACAAGTTAACAGATTTTCATTGTGCTGCTTTTTTGTCAATAGCCTGATAAAAGTAAATTGGTAAATTACTAACAGTTTAGCTGGTCTGATGACCAATACACTTCCATGAAAGAGAAGAACATGACAGGTTAATAAACATGTATCACACTCAGGACAATTGTTTTCCAGGTGCCTTAATGCTAAATTCATTCCAAAATACAGGTAGCTCTTAATACTTACCATCATTTGGAAATCCCATGGATGAAAACAGAGAAACAAAATATTGGACACACTCCACCCTCCTAAAGAGTTTTTCTTAACTGCAAATAAATATTATGTGTGATGGCTAAGCTGGCAGCCCCTGCTGGTGGCCATGCCCCCTCCTTCACTTTGTCTTATAATAATAATAATAATAATAATAATAATAATAATAATAATACATTTTATTTATAATGCACTTTACATTTGAACCAAATCTTAAAGTGCTAGAAAGGACTCAGAATGCTGCAGCCCTTTTCATATTCAATCTTCCCAAACTGACACATTACTCCACTTCTTATATCCCTTCCTTGGTTTCTGGTCCAGGCTCGTATCAAATACAAGACCCTAATGCTTATGTTGAAGTTAATCACTCTGACTGCTCCAAGCTACCTCCAGTCCTAAATTAAGACCTACGTCCCTTCCTGCACTCTATGGTCTGCTAGTGGGAAGAGACTAGTTGCACTTCTGCTAAAGAATGGTAGACGTAGCCTTTACTCACCTCTGGTGCCTAATCGGTGGAATGAGCTGCCCCTCACTTAGAGAACTTCATCATTTCTGTCCATGTTCCATAAATTACTGAAGACTCCTCTTTTCAGAGAATGCTTCAAAACTTCAACCTCATTTTCATTAGCTCTGTATCTTTATTATTCCAATGTTTAAATGTTGTTTATCTACCCTGTTTGTTGTTGCCAGTTTAATTTTTGGCTTTTAGTTTATTTGGACTCTGTTCTGCTTACCTGAATCTTGTGTGCTTTTGACTATAGCACAGCATTTACTGTTCTCAGATATTGTCTGACCTCATTTTAGTATGCACGCATACTCTTATCACTGGCACTCCCTTCTATATAAATCCTCTCCTGTTATCTTTCCTATGCCACTTGTTGAATGTTTGTATGGATTCTTGGCTTTGTAATATTGTATGTTACCTTTGATTCTAAATCCTTACCCTGTTTTGTGACATTAAACCTAAGTTGCAAATAGACTCAACCTTTGCCTCTGTTTCCTGAAACGTAAGACTGCCCCATCTCCCTTGTTCCTCTGTGTATGCTCCTAGCCTTATGTTCTCCTTCTGGTTCCATTTGCCTTGTTCAATAACACGCTATGCAACTAGTCCTTCTCTGTCTCATCTACATTACTCTCTAACCAAAATATTACTTTGTGCTCAGTACATAAGTCTCTTCCGATTTAAGGAAAACATTGTCCTTTCATCACCTGTCCAATAAATTATTGGTAACGGTTACAAAACTGTAGAAGTTAAACCTCCTACATTATCTTTGCCAGGGGTTTATATTATCCTGTTCAAACTCCTTGAGGTGAGAGAGTAGGTGGTGTTTTCCTAAGTCTAACATTATCAAGATATTTATATGTAATCCGAACATGTTTGCATATGTGCAAATATACCTAAGGCAGGTTCAAATGTGAGAAGAACAGGGACATTTTCTGCAGTTGAAATTATTCGTAAGTTCCCAATCCACAATAATGACCTAATCATTTACTCATTTTATTACAGCAATGATATCAGTTTAGCTCAGTTTCCTGTCCACTCTTTGTTTCCATTTCCCATGTGAAATTATAGATGTGAAGACAGCCATATCCTTCTACTGTACTCTTTGCAACAGCGTGCAGAATGAAACCAAAACTAGAAAGGCTGAATGTGAATTCAAGTACCAAGAATCAAGTATCTAATGAGCGTGATTCAAAGTCAAAACATAGAGACAGTGTTCAGTAACCAAGAAACACACTAAGCCAAGAAAATAACTAAAATGCCAAAAAAAATGGCACATCGTCTTTGTTTCTCTGTGACCAGGCAATCAGACAGAATAAATGAAGTTAAAGGAAATATGACAAGACATAAATTCAAGATGGGGAAAAGTGTGTTGACGCCCCAGTGAGCAACAAACCATCTGCTCTATAGAGACTACAGCAGCGACTGTGTCCTGTGGTGTGTCTGCTCTCAGTAACTGCTGCATTCATCACACACACACACACTGCTCTGGAACCGCAACAAATGTTAGCTAGGTGTGTCACTAGGACACTACCCAGAACACAGCTGAACTCAGACAGGTAAGAACAGCAGCCCACATGGCTGAACAGGAACTGAGGAAGTAACGGAGTTCTGAGTAAGCAGAAGTGCCTGCTGCACAGAGCAATAACTGTGAAATTAACAGGGGCCATAAATCATGATTTTGTGATTATAATCTGTATTTTTTCAGGAATGGAAATGAAACCACCTGTGTTAACTAACAACTGGTGATGTCAGTAACTGTTAGCCTCCTCACACAATCTGTTAAACATGTTTAGTCAAGGGAGGCTAACAGAACTAAAGTACTGTTGCTCAGGTTCTGACAGAATGAATTAATTTATAAAAATATCAACTATAAGTAATCCTATACAACACAACAAATCACTTTACAAGTCACTGCTAGTGAAAAAACATATATCAGAGTACATGTAAATATACACCCAGCAGTATCTGCATGGACAGAAAGTTGGGTAAACTGACATTTTAAATATGTCGAGGTTGTCTGAAGGCTTAGTGGGTAGTGTTTTTGCCTCATTTTCATGGTCATGGGGTCAGATCTGGCTCTCAGTTTTGTGTGTATGGATTTTGCATATTGTCCCAGTCATGGGGTTAATTCTGACAATCTAAAGACTGTGTCTGTGGGATACATGAATTGGACACCCCAATAACAAGTGAACAGCATTGATTAACTAACCACAGAGTGACTTCCCCTCAAACTGTGACATCATGAGTTGTTGTGACATCAGTTATTGCACCAGATTCCTGAAACAAATTCCTTGTGGAAAAAGTACTTGGCAATAAACCTGATTCTGATTCCCCTCAAACTGTGATATCACTACGATCTGATGACATCACAATGGTACATCAAAATTAAGTCATCACAGGTAGTGACAACACCACATAGTGACATCAGCATGTGTTGTAACAACTTGCCATACATTATTATCACCACAATGATGCATGGGAAGGTATGTGATATATTAGATGGAAAGTTGACCAGTGGTTCTCATTGCTCATGTGTAGGATGTGTGAGAAATGGGCAGTCATAAAGACCTAATGACTTTGACAAGGGCCATATTGTTGTGGCCAAACAACTGGGTACATTTGAATATACTGTACATACAATCAGACTACAGTTACTTTGTTGAGGATTCCATGATTGCATTTTTATTAGGAAACAAAGTCCACATAATTCGTAAGTTTGTAAATCTTACAACAAATATCAAATACAGTACAGTAAACTTTATATAAATTGGACTTGCATAAATTTGATCTTCGCTCATGTTGTGGTAACATGATTTTTAACGTTTTACAGAATAAAAATCAGATCTTGAATAATCTCGGATAGAATGTTGTTACGCCCACTCATTAGCACTTTCCAGCTGTGAGTCATCACACCATGCCAATAAAGCACCACAACAAACAGACTGCGGACACTCAGTATCATGACAAATGACATGTACTGAGCAATTGAGATCCCTTGTTGCTCAGTATCCTTGCCATCCTGTTTGTCCTGTAACCTACATATCCCATTTGTTCCTCTCATTCTAACCAGCCTGTCTTTGTCTCGGCCTGACCACTATGGATAACCAAATGCCTGCATATGTACCTGGACCTGAGTCAAGCCTGTCAATACCTGTTATTGCTAGCCTTGGTAATAAACTATTGGGCTCTGCAAAGCGAATCCTGTCGTTCTGTTTTGGATCATTACAGAATACTGTGCCAATGATGGATCCCGCAGAGTATGCTGCTCACCTCCGTGAACAGGCAGCTCAGATTGCACACCCGAAAGCAAAGCCAGTTGCAACCCAAAGAAGCTCTTGCAGCAGCGATGCCGCTAGATCCCCACTCTCCTGCTCCATATGCAGGCACTGCACCAGTACCACACCCAGAGAGGTATGATGGCCATTCTGACAGATGTAGGCTTCTTTATGCAGTGCACCTTCTACTTGAACAAGAACCAGAGTCATTTTACCACAGAGAGAGACCAAGTAATATTCGTAATTTTTTTCCTCACCAGAACAGCCCTGGAATGGGCTATGTCCTTTTGGAGCAGAAACAGTCCCATTCTGCAGTCCCTTGAGGTCTTCTGTAACATACTCAAGAGTGTCTTTGATCACCCAAGGGCTGGCAGGGACACAGCTACCCATCTCCTCTCCCTTCGGCAAGGGAACTGCCCAGAAGCATAGTACGCAGTCCTGTTTAGCACAGATGTGGCTGCCTGTGGATGGGACAAAGCATCCCTACTGGGAATCTACTGGAACAGCCTCTCCAAGAACTGATGGAGTTAGCCTGGAGAGGGCAGGATGAGACCTTTGATACCTTTGTTCGTCTTTCAATCACCTATGATAACATGATTTGCGAACTCAGACCCCAGCTGCCCTTCCTACTCTGCCGGCCCCTGAACCTGAACCAATGCAACTCAGCCACAGTCCTCTGACTCCCACGAAGCACCTATGTCTGTATTGCGAGCAGTATGGACATGTTCTCATGCACTGTCCACAACAATCTAACAGAGGGACTATTAAGGTAGGGAATATCCTTCCATGTTCCCTTGCCTAAATTGGAGCAGCAACACTTTTATAGTACTAGTTTTCCAAAAAAAATGTTGGGGATGGATGGACTGCATGGTTTTATTGGAAAGTTATTGATAATGCTGAGTGCAGTATGTACCATTATGGGCAGAATAGTAGATTAGGGTTAGGATTAATTGTTTGATGGTAAAAGACATAATACATCACAAGTAAAGCTTACCATGCTCAATGCGCTGTCAAATATGGACATAAATCTGGAGTACGAATGAGTCTGTAGACCCCTAAGTAACTGATACTGTGATACCGAGGTAGTACTCCTTTTGTATCATTTACCCTTTAAAATATGTCCATACTTTTATTGAGTCAGTTACTTCTGTAAGATTTCCTAAAATACAATCCTAATTCTAAAAAAGTTGGGATGTTTTGTAAAATGTAACTAAAAACAAAATGCAATGATTTATAAATGCTTCTTGACATATATTCAATAGAATACAGCACAAAGACAACATAATTAAAGTTGAAACTGATCAACTGTATTGTGTTTTGCAAATAAATGATTATTATGAATTTGATGTGGACTCGTCAAACCACAGCACACTTTTCCCACTTTACATCAGTACAACTCAGATGAGCTTGAGCCAAGAAAAGTGGTCGGATTTTCTAGATGTTGTTTATGTATGGCTTGCATTTTGTTCTGTAGAGATTTAGCTTATATTTAGAGTTAGAGATATAATGATGAACTGTGTATTTCCGAGCCTTTGTTTTATATTTAATTGTTTGATGTTGGTTTTGAATGCAGTGCCGCCTGAGAGGTCGAAGATCATGTGCATTCAGTGTTGGTTTTCATCCTTGGCCTTTAATGCACAAGGATATTACCAGATTCTTTGAATCTTTTGATAATGTTATGGACTCCAGATGTTGATCACCTAAATTTTTCACAAATGCATGTTGAGCAACATTATTGCATTATTATCAAAAATGCCTCTTTCATGACTATCACCTCTTACCAATTAACCTGTTTACCTGTGAAATGTGTCTGTTTTTTTGTTTACTTTTTCTTGGTTTCCTTGCACCTGTCCCAACTTTTTTGAAATGTGTTGCAGCCATCAAATTCCTAATAATTTATTTACAAAACACATTCGAGTCGATTAGTTTAAACTTTAAATATGTTTTCTCTGTGCTGTACTCTACGGAATATATGGCAAGAAAGATTTGTAAATTATTGCATTTTGTTTTTATCTACATTTTATAAAAAGTTTTTTGGAATTAGAGTTGTAAAAAGTGTTCACTAAAAAACTTTCTTGTTTGCATGGAAACTTGTGCTCATGAACAAATCCATATCTTAGTTTGCACAGAATAAACACACTGCTGTACTGCTGCCTGAAAACCAATGGCTGACTGAAAGTGCAATACCATTTGGTGCTATTTTTCATCAATTAAAACATGGCATATGTTCACTTTAACAACTCAACCAATTTGCTTAAACACATTATAAATTTTCTCACAGAATAACATGAAGAATATGAGGAAACGAGGAGAACAGTGAAAGTCTGGCTGAAGCTGAAAACTATTTTTATTTTCTTAGAAATAGGAAACAGCAAGCAAAAAAGGAAGTGAAGTGTGCTGAATGAAACATTAGATTACCTTTTTGTAAGATCGTCTTTGCACTACCAGATGTTTGACATTTATTCACATAAAGAATTTTCATTATGGCCAGTTGCTTTTGAATGGTTGACTTAAAATAGAT
Organism: Chitala chitala; assembly: GCA_025773905.1. Lineage (NCBI taxonomy): Eukaryota > Metazoa > Chordata > Actinopteri > Osteoglossiformes > Notopteridae > Chitala > Chitala chitala. The sequence continues at coordinate 11,886 of JABJVR010004226.1, forward strand.
TCTCTCTCGTGTCCACACACATTTGGCACTGTTATAAGTATCACTATTGGTATTTTGTACATAAATATTGGTACATTTTGTAATGGCTTCGAATTAAAACATTTCAGTATCACCCATCTCTACTTTGGAGGTCAAACAGGCCTGAGACTAAGGCTAAAATGATACATAAGTAAAAATTGCTGATACTTTTACAGATGAAAAAAAAAAACAATGGCAGTTTCCAAAATCCTTATTTTGATGAACTTTTCAAAATTAAGCTTTGTTTTTCTGATTTCAACTACTGTGTGTTGTGCATATATATGTGCATGCATCATGTGCATGTATGTTGGGTGTGTCTGTGTGTCATTCTAGGGTTCATTTCACAGATCCACTGTATGGTGGCATCACATGGAAGGTCATTCCATGTTCCTGATGGATAGTGTGTAATGGGTCTCAATTGCACACAATCTTCTCCTTCGTCAAAATTGTCAGGCTGCTTAGGTGTCCAGAATCTTAAAGTAGAAGACAATTCCAGTCAACTGTTGTGCTAGGAGTCTGACACGAACAATATCTGGTGTATGAATTCTAAATGTGAATTAACATAAATACCTGCCTGTCTTAGTTTAACTGAATGAAAATTCACTATAACAGCATTAAAGCACATTATTCCCTGCCTTTCTGCATCAATATAATTTTAGATCTTAACTTTTCTCTGTAACACTACTGTATTTATATACAGATTATTCTACCTATTTATAAGATTGAAAGGTTACATTTTGCCAATCTATCTTTCTGTAACATGACTGCAGTTTTAACTTTGTCTCTCTGTAATAGCATTAAATCACATTTGTGTGTGTTTTTCTCTGTAAGATTATTACATTATTTTGTACCCTGTCTGTCTCTGCATAACAGCAATAAGTAAAGTTTTACCCCTGCTCTTTGGGAATTTCTGTTCCATCCACCCATTTCCACTTGTCTTCAATATCACTGTCACTCAGACCAATCCAGGAAAAGGTGTTGAAGCCATCAAGAAAGGTCTACAGTTTAAGAAAAAAAATGATTAAATGTGCAAAGTAAATGAAATATCTTTAACTTCTATAAGGATTACTACTGCAGATGTTGCCCAATATTATGTGTAGAACAGCATGTCCTCACTTTTTGTTTCACATAGTAAACAAGGGCAGTCAGTGTTTTGAACAGACAGGTACGTTTACATTAGAACTATTCAGATAGCATTTTTCACAATTAGGACTTCATGCACAATACAACTGACAGAGGACAGATGACAGAAGAGGGTTTAAATAAGAGTGGGTAACGTGACACAGGTGACAGTGATAATATAATTAACCAAGAAGCCTCAATTGAAAAGAAATGTGAATGTGTAGGAAAATAGATGAAACACGTGATGTAGACTGGTCTTCTTCTTTTTCTTTCAGTATTATTTTATTATCAGTTATAGCACTTTATAATTTTGAGATATATCTCCATGTGTTATAGTATTGCTGCTAAGAGTAACAGTATTTTAGTTCCTACCACTGTTCACACAGGACAACCCTAATGTAACCCTAATTGTGCAAGTGAGGAGTGTGTCAGTGTGTTGAGAGTGAGCCTCTCATGTGCACTTCATCATGAGTACTGTCTTGCTGTTTGGTGTTTAATAAAGAAGATTCTTGAAGAGAAACTGTAACCTGCTCATTACCCACAGCCAGAGAGATTGGAGTACGCTATCCATCACAAAATAAGGGTTACACTACTTTGACCTCAGTGAAATAATGTGTATTATATGTCCATATTTCCTTTGCATCTGGATTTGATGTTTGCTGTACTTGCTGTTCATTTAGGATTTATGTCTGTCTCACCTGTTCCTCTTTGCTGTTGACAATAGCCAGATCTGCACCTCTCGCTCTACAGAACTGCTGGCTCTCCTTCCAGGTCTTCTTCTCAGTGGAGATGTAGTAACAGCTTAGGTTGAAACCCCTCCATTCTTGAGGGCAGAAATTGTCTGTGTGGCAAAGGCAGAAAAAACTCTAAGAAATGTTTTATTACGAAAGGGCTTTTTACCCACAAACACACTTACTCATGATGCCAGATTTTTGTGTTATTGTTTTAAATTAAGTTTTATGTATCTGCATATACACAAAGAGATAAACAAAATACAGTAATGATTTTTAAAGTGTAACTTGTGCTGTCATCTTTTCAGGCAATAAAAAATAAACATTAGAATGAACAGCTTCAAATCATGAAAACATTAGAAATCAGTTTATGTTGACTGATGAGTACAAAATCCTTTCAATTTCAATTTATTTTAATATAGTGCCTTTCACATCAAATTGTTTCAAAGTGTCTCACAGGAAGAAATTACAGATAACAGAATAAACAGCAGACGGATGATTGAGGTTTATTGATAAAGATAAGACCAGACAATAACAGAGGAGAGGAACCAAAAAGTCCACAGACTAAAAAAAAACATCTGGGGGCCCAAGGCTGATTGGCTGTCCAGCCCCTCCTGGGCATGATAACATTACAGAAAACACAGTTAAAAATTGAGACTATGAATGTAAATAGCATTATGGAGTCCTTCTGTGCTCCAGCTGTGGGAGCAACTCTCTTCAGATTCAAGGCATTCCTTGGGCAAAGGCCCCATCTAGGGAGGGGGGGGTACTCTGGGTGTCAACAAGTCTAGCAAGGTATCCCACTCAGATAGTGGCAGTTGGGTACCAGGTACACATATGGATAGAGAATGATTGCTGAAAGAGGTTATTATATAATACAAACACTAGCAATCCCATAACAAAATGGCATGTACAGCAGTGCCAGCAGCATTAATTACAGTGGGCTATGGAGGCTATTGTGGAAAACCTAAATCAAAGAAGTAGGTCTTCCATCAACACTTAAAGAGTAAGATTGATTCGGCATCCCATATGTTACCAGGCAGACTATTCTACAGACTTGGGGCTCTGTAACTAAAAGCTCTAGTGCCAAAATCCTTCTGTGCTTTAAAGAATACTTTAATCACCTTTTAAATGTTTTTTGTAGTCACTGCAATTTTGGAAACACATCTGTAAACGGTCTCTCTCTG
>JABJVR010004227.1:0-14942 GCA_025773905.1 Chitala chitala
ACTGATGTTTACTTCCTGTTGTTTGCACCATGTATAGAACTACTTCCTGTCTCTGCACCCTGTATATTCTATTGGTAGTTTTGTGTGGTCCTTTGTGTTATGTAGCACCTGGCATCCTGGGGGAACAGTATTTCGTTTCACTGTGTATTTTATCGACTGCATACATCTGAAATGACAATAACACCGCTATCCTATCCTATCCCATCCTATCCTATGTACAGTCCTGCACATGACCTGTTCGCATGTGTCCACCGCTTGCTTCCAGTGTGTTCTGTGTCAGTATGTCCATTTGTAAGCTGTCTACATCGAACTTCTTTCCGCCAGGCAAGAATCTGTTCACGAAGCTGCTCTCAGCTTTCCCGTTCTCGCCCGTTTGCTGACCTCCCGTTTCTCACGCGGTGTAACAGCGGGACACAATCGTGTCAGTGAGAGAACAGTTCTGACTGACACAAATTCGTGTGACGCATCGCAGTGTTGGTACCGTCGAACCAACCCACGTCCAGCACCCCGCAGCTCACCTTTGATCACTTGTCGAGCGAAATTCCTGTGCTGGATAAGAACACGAAGAAGAGAAGAATTAAGAGCGTGTGAGAATAAAAGGAGAAAAAGAGAACCTTGTCAGAAAGTTTGTGCTTGCATTCCATTAAATGACAAATTTATAATAATAAAAAATTGAACTTCTTACATGCACATTTGCTGACATATTAACATTGATATACAGGTGCACACACACACACACACACACACACACACGCTGGCACTGTCTGACACATAGTAGCTGCAAAAAGTTTCTCCCATTAGAATGCAGGAAAGAAACAGAATTGTATAGACAGTGACACGATAAAAGAGAGGGAGAGGGAGAGGAAAAGACGCAGATAGGCCTTAGTTCATACTCAAAAAAGTGGTAGTTAGGTGAGGAAGCTATTTCCTAACCAGTTGTTGATGAATGTATGTGTGTGTGAGAATGTGTGTATCTGAGAGTGGTGGGCTTGCACCTCAGTTTTTCCAATATTAAAAATAAAATGGAAGAAATATGAAAAAATCTCAGCATCTATGTAATCTATTTTTAGGTCTCCGTGAATGCATGTGAGATTTGACTTGGATCTCACAGAGCCTATGGTGTCACGGTATATTTATCGTCTCCGCCTTGAAGACAGAGATGACAATAATCTGCCAGTGTTTCTCCTGAGTTATAATTCAAAGTGTCAAGAAGCCCTTGACAAAAGCAATATTGAAATGTGATTTTTTTTTTCTCCCTGAAAAGCTTCTCCAACCTTAGTGAGCTAAATTCACCTGCATGGGTCTGAAATGTATGAATTCAGCTGGATTTCCACAGTGCTGAAACTGCTGGCTCTTAATGTTTAATAATGTTTAATTCAAAAGCTCTGGTTAATGTAGTACAACTGACACCTATACATTTTTTTCTGTTGTTAATGATATACAGCCCCACAGGTGTGACACTGAGAGGAGAGGCCAGTGTCCGCCGCAATAAGTGCAAATGTACAAAGGTGCAGCAGTATCAAACTGCATGCAGTATATGGGAATCATTTAAAGGTACCTTTCAGTTGCTATTCATGATAAACATTTGCAATCAGTGCATTGCAGAGACTTTGTTAGCAAGTGAATTTAAAAGAGATCAGGATGCTCTAGCCAAGCTTACCAACTTACTGTCAAGTCCTAACAGAGTGTTAGTGAATGCTTGGTTTCAGTGCCAGCCCTCCATCGCAGCTGAACATTTCACAAGGCTGCATGATAAATGAGGTGAGCAAGAACTCCAGGAAATGTCATCTTTAAGGAGCAAGTATGATGTTACAAAAAAATATAAAAATATTCTGTTCATTCTATCCAGTGGTGTAGTGGTGTCTGGTTTGGTGTGTATTCTGTTCCTTCTGTCCAGTGGTGTCTGGGTAGGTGTGTATTCTGTTCCTTCTGTCCAGAGGTGTCTGGGTAGGTGGGTATTCTGTTTCTTCTGTCCCTCCAAGAACACTTATTCATGCTTTCACCTGTGTACTGTTACTTCATGTATAAGGGACCAAAAGCTGGCCAAAACAAGACCAAAAAATAGAAATTTAAAATTATTTTCATTTTTTACAAAACAATTATAACCAGTTATAGTTTTAGATTAGTATATGGTACAGTGTATCGATTTGTTAGAGGTGGGTATAGGCCTATGCCATATACATGTGTATACGCACCACATCTGAACAAGATTGCCTTTGGGTGGTGTTATAATCACTGTGCAGTATGAGACCATTCAAGTCATTACTGCTGGATGAACACATTTATATCCAGACTGTTATGTCCTTTTTTCTGCAGCATTTTGTTTGTTATGCTGTATATATTCATTTATTCTTATTCTACATTGCTGTTATCACAAGAGTAAATAGTGAAGAACAAGCTGTATTCCAACAGAGAAGATGCATTATTTTTGCATATGAAAAAAAATATATTAACAGGAAAATTTCATATTGTCTTTCTTGTGTTAATGTGGTCTTTTCATATTCAAATAGTTTCTTCTTGTGGATTTTTTCCTGTGCATGCCATCTTGTGGCTACAAGTGAAAACGCAGTATACGTTTTAAAATATTAAATTGCAATACACTATTTACACCACGGGATGGCATGCTGTGGTATCTATAACAACGTTTGATTTTACGTCCTTGCTCGTTGATACTGTATACCAACAATAAACATTTACTTTTGATTATTCTTCTGGTTTTAACTTGTTGGCAGTAACATAAATATAATGCAGTTCTTATTAAGCCATGTTCAAGAACAAAGCATTTCTATGTATTAAAGTGATGTCCTAGGATGTAGAAAGGAGTTTTATATTGTGTAGACAAGTATAGCAACAGAACTATTTAAATATATATCCTTCTCACGGGTAGCAGTCAAAAGTTGACTGACCAAAGCCTTAAATATTATGGAGCTTGGCTGAACTCATATCCCCAGTTGCTACGCGCTTGGTTGTCATTAAACCATTAACATGTGCTTACTTAACTCAAAAAGCGGTTTGGATATCCGATATCTAAGGACATCGGTTTTAGTTCTCTCATGTAAACTGGTCGAGTTTCACTTACACCTGACAGGCAGTAAAGCACTCGGTTCCAACGTTAACACCTGATTCCAGTGCAATGGGTGTGGGATATACAGCCAAACCAATCCGCTGTAACTATTCAACTTTTTATATAGATAAACAGTATATATTGTACCCTCATCTGATATTAGGAACTACTGTATCAGGTAAAGGAAGATTTGACTGGTTAATATTGGAGGCGTTAATGAAATAAAATGCAGGGGAAATCTAAAAGCTATAAGATCCCGGGGTCTTGACTTGCCGGTCGTGCTTTCCTTTCAGTAATAGCGAAACGCGCACCCACGATGTCCAACACTTTAATCAATCCCAGAGTGCATTAATTTAAACGTCCACGCGTAACTCCAGCCTATCTGTTTGTGATTGCTCTAGCCTATGAAATTTCAGTCTGGTCTTTCTCAGAGTCCGGGACTGAGGAGGCATCAGTATAGGTGCAAGATACTGCAACAGAGCGGGTTTATGGGTTTGCTGGGGCTGACCACATTTGCAGAAGCTTCTGAGACGTCAGTACTGTCTGAAGGAGGAAGATGATTTGTAGACACGGTAAGAAAAATATATCAGAAAAGCGGTTTTATAAATCCTTGCAATGTAATTGATTGTTTAAAAAGGTTTTAATGACTAATGGTCAGATCATCAGTGAGATCAATGTTTTATATGTTCCTGTGAAGTACTTCAACTGTCCGATTTTATTTACCTGAACATTTTGCTGTTTTCATATATCAGCGGCTACAGTGTTACGTCTGGTGGAACCACCTGATCAGATTCGTCATATATGATAGATACAATTTTACCTTTCCCATTAACCAGTAGTTGGACTTTTTTTCCCCAAACAAAATGCCATGTGCCCTACCAATTCCAGTAAATTTGATAAGACAGACATGCGTAAAACATCAGTCGCTGATGATCACAAATGGGTTATTTGCTGGTCATAAAGAAATTGTGTACATCTTAATTTTGCACATGACGTGCCTAAGGGTAAGAAGAAACAATACGTTTCACCGTAATCATTAAAAAGTATATCTCTACAGAAACGGATCGCTTTATGTGGCCGTGGCACCTTCAACTAACCTTTCAGCTGGCTGCCAAAATGCCAGTTTATGCACGGCGTGTAAAACCCATGTTTACGATCACTCTCCTCAGCATGCAGTGTTTTGGTAATGACATTCCTAATATAGTAACGTTACAATGACCTTTAGCGTTTATATGAAGTCTGTAAAATATTTATATTAAGGAGATAGTTATATAATATAGTCGTTTCTGCATTCCAGTCGTGTGTACGCTGTGTATCTTTAGCACTTGTTTTTATACTTTATCCTGTATGTGTCGTAAAGTATGAATTCGTTTGTTTTTTTTTACTCTAGCCCACTGCACAAATCTTCAATATAAAATGTATCGTTTGTGTGGTCCACAGTATCAAATATTTATACTTCTCCGTCCCATTATATTGCGAAATGAAATTGTTACAAACTTGTACTGCGTGTACACACTGTAGCCACAATGCATGGAAATAATTATTTTTCTTTATTTGCTCTGCACTTTGACTTATTGTAGGCTATTACATGTCCATCGTTGCCCGCTTCACTTGATTGTTGGAAACTGAATACAGTGAACGAATGACCGTTATTTCCTGAAAGTCCCCTTTGGTTAAAAGCGTGGCCTGACAAGTGCATGAATGAGTGAACTGGTGAACGCTGAGCTGAGCCGCTTACGTGTCTGGCATTGCCTGCTAATTTCTCCTCTGGACTCCATAGGCAGCCCTGAATCATGACACGCCACAGTTGGCGGTGGTGCAGGAGCTGTTGCCGTGGGAGACCGACTGCCACTCAGGCTTTCATGTAAGCCTCCTGGGACGTAGCCTGGATTTCTCCATGTACTGAGCCAGGTGGATCAGCTGACCTGAGAAAGGTGGGGGAGGTTTACGGGAAGCACAGTTCTAGCTTGTGCTGACCTCACTTTCTCTGTGTGCCCCTTTAGCAGCACTCATACCAGCAGCTGCATGGGCAAACCCTGAACACTGGTCAGGAACCTGAGCTAAAGAAAATGGCCTGAGAGTACTGAATAATCGCAGCAACTCAAATCACTGTAAGATGACATTTTGGACTGTGCTTGTATTGTTGGTGCTGCAAGCAGTCACCTTCAAGGTTTTTTTTTTTTTATAAACTAATTTAAAAAATGGCTGTGAATTTGGAAATGATGTGTGACTGCAGCCAGTAGCTGTGGTAGCTATGTTACAGTACACTTGGGAGTGGTGCGGCGGGGGACTGACCGCTGTATAGTTTTTTTTATTTTTAAATTTTAAAAAGAATGCAATTTTCTTTTATTTACATGTTGCGCTGGGGGTTTAAAGAAATCTATAGCTTGTTTTATTCTTGGGTTTCATAATTTGATTTATGAAACAAAATCAAATTCCTACTTTTTTGTGAGGAATTTTTCTGTAGTTGCATCATGCCTTTCTTTTAGTTTGACTGGGAAAAGATTGTAAGTAGTGGACAAGACTTAAATTGGCAGAAGTGTAAATCAGCCCCCCTACTGTTAAATGAACTGTGTCCATATTTTTGAGTACATTAAATGGAAAAGCAGTTGTTTGTCTCTTATTAGGCTGTTTATTCTCAGTACAGTACTAATATAATGATAAAATGTTTGTAAATATAAAACAAAAATTATTAGTTGTAAATAGTTCTAATATATAGGTGTAGTATCTTATTGAAAGGCATACTGATATCTGACCTAAAGACAACTGACCTGTCCTGGGGCAATACCTCATGTCCTTATTCATTAACAACCCCCAAGGGAAATGCATAATCAGATATGGCAAGACGCTGTTTTGCTGCCTGCGATGTTTCTTCCTGTTGGATGTGTGCCGATTTAAAGGTCAGCAACGGCATTGCTCATGTCCTAGTAAACAAAAGTCTCTTCTCATATGACACAATCACAGCTCACTGAAGAGCAGCGTCTGACTGATCCACAAGTCACAGACTCTGCACTGTAGTCTGGGAGTCTCTTAAGAAAGTACTTTATGTGTTGTTAAAAGGGGACTAATTGTCATGCTTTTAAAATTGTGAGAATAGTTATTATAGCTGTTGACATCAAAGTAACAGATTGTTCAGTCATTTAGGTTGTCGGGGCTTCTACTTTTTGTATACTCCACATGTTGCTATAAGAAAATATTATAACAGATGCCATTTTTCTCTGTGACAGTGCAATTTGAAAGTTCTCACTCATGGTAAGCATCACCTTGGAATAGGGTGTCCAGCTCAAAGGCTTCATATGCGACTTTCATTAACAAGCTGCCCATCATGGACAGCAGCCTGATAAGCCATGGCACTTCCTGTGTGCAGCTGGAAGCCATGGCCAGTCCCATCAGCAGGACGTTCCCATGGGTCTCACTGTTAAATAGCATTACCATTAGCTTTGGTAGCTGCTCGGATATTACAGTTAAACCCAATAAAAAACATTTTGTGCTTTTAAGGATCTGTCGCCAAACACATAATGGGTTGGTTATAAAAATGAGTATAGATTTGTTAATGAAACAGTATCTCATTCAAATTAACTGAGAGCAGAAGAACAGAAAATAAGATGTCTTGTGACCGGTGGGCCACATTGTAGATGTAATGGATTCAGCAGAGGATGAGACAGTGCTGGTGGCTACACCTGCTTCCTCACTTTCACCCCTGCTGCTGCACTGACCCTGCACAATTCTACTTACGGTGGAACAATCCATTAATGGGAAGGAGGGGAAGGTTGTTTTTAGAGCTCTGCCATTAAAACCCACTTCCCCCTCTTGTCATGAAAGATCTTGTAAAACCATAAAAGTGTCATCAGTGGGAATTGAGGTCGTTTTTGTTTTTAACGTGTGTTTTTAAGTTCGGCCCACATTAACTTAAGTGGAATGAGGATGATACAGGTGATGCGCATTTAATTTTTGCTTTTTAAAATGCATCGTTTATGCGAGCAGCATTGTCCCAATGAAGCGGATTCTGGCACAGAATATGCGTACAACACAATAGCCTTGTTTGTGCTTAGCTGCTTGTTTACTAGGCTAATGCTATCCCCAGCTGTACTGAGCTGTTAGTACTGGTCACATGATGTCTCTCTATGGTCAAAGGGCGAACCTCACACGGACTGAGTCTTGACCAACCTTTCAGCCCTAATCCTGCCCGATCTGCTTTGCATTATCACACCAGGAGCTCTCACAACCCGGCACTCGGTCACCATACTGGGCAACGCAATTGGTACATGGTGGCTGGTGAGCCATACTGCTTATGTGGGGGGTTTTAATTGGCTAATAGATTGCAGATGGTTTAAAATCCATGAAAGTGTGTCAGAGAAAAATGCTGTTTTGTTTCTGTTTTGATTAGGATTTTTTTTTTTTTTTTTTTTTTTTTGGGAGATTTTGTAAAATTTTTCTTCCCCTTGCGTAAGCATACAAGTTATAAACTGTGGAGTAAGCAGCTCTGTAGGACGCTCACAGTAGAATACACAGACTAAACACTATTTCTGAATCGGTACTGTTCTTGAAAGATAATAAGTGTACTGGATCCCAGATTGTCTTCAAGTGTTATCATGTTTTTTTTTTTTTCCTTTCTTTTTTTTCTTCCTCCTAGTGACAAATTTGTCTTCCCCAGTCTGTCATTAATAATAGTTGAGGCGTCCTGTGCCTTAATCGCAGCTGTTCTCTCCTTTGCCTCTCTTCCCTTCTTTTTTTCAGTGCCTTTACCTCTTCTGAACATCTTTCCTACTTACCGTCTCATGTTCACACAGTCACTGAGGAAGACTCTGGCCTTGCACTGCACATGAGTTCCCCTCACTCACACACACTTTTTATCTTGGTGTCTTTGCATGTCAGTGGCATTTATGCATCATTTTTTTTTTTTTTTTTTTTTTTACTTTCTTGTACATTTTTTTGCTTCTTCTACACAAGGAAACATGAATTAGTCGGACCATGTGATACCATAAGCCAGTCTAGCTCTTTGTGTCTCACATGTTCTACATCGTATTGCAGCAACACTCCTGGTGTGTGCGCGTGGGCATCTCATATGGTCTGCATTGTGTTGCAGTGGCACTGCAGTTGTGTGTTTGTATATGTGTGTGCAGTGTGTGCCACATCTGCATTAGACTCTGTCTTCATGAATCACATGGAAAGGGCAGGGTCAGTACAGAGGCCAGGTCAGACACCGCTCAGGACAGAAGAGCTTCTGTTACTCACACTTGTGGTGGCATGCAATATGTGTGCTATAACACATGTATTTTATTTTACATTATTCTACTTCAATATTTAATTTGTATTGCGTTTTGAAACTTTAACTAGACTTTCTAGCTTTTTGCTTTTTTACAGTGTCTGAAGAGGTCATTAGGTTTAGACTCAAAGGAGACGTTTCATTTAAGGTGTTCTGTCCAAACTAGAGAGTCTGTTTCCTGTGCTTGAAGGGGCAGTGTTTTGCAGCAAGATCACCATAGCAACAAGTTTAGATTTCTGCTGGGGCAGAAAGGGCTGTGGGTGTTGGTAAATGTTTAGGGTGGGAGTGGGGGGGTCAAGGAGTAAGTCTGTTGGCATGACAACCACATCCCTTGTTATTAAGGTTCACAATGCGTGCTATGATCAGTAAGTAGGAAGATGGGATACGTTCACCATGTGCTTGTCCATGTGCTTCACATAAACCAAAATACTGTTATCTGATTTAATTTTTTACTCCTTAAGGTGTCATTTCAGGATATGGTTCTGTGAGCTCTTGTTCAAGGGCCAGTTGTATATGCTAATTTTTGTGTAATGCTGCAAGCGTACTGAAATATATTGTAATGGTGCAAGTTATGGCTGTTCTTAACTCTTTTCTATCTGTGCCTTTTATCAAGGGAGATGTCTGTTTACCTGAGCGTTAAAATGGAACAGCCTTGAAGTCACATATAATTTCCCAGCCCCTGCCCCTTCAGAGAGAGAGAGTGCAAGTGTAATTAGCCCTGAGGGAGTGTTTACCTTGTCTGTCGTGCATGTTTGTGCATGTGCGTTTGTTTGTCTGTGTGTTGGAGCATGTGTGAGCATGCATGCATGTCTGCCTTTCTCCATCACCTCATCTCTCCTCTTAGATCCTTAGATCCAGAGAAGCCTCCTTGCCCATTGTCCAGCTGTATTGTATTGGGCTTTATACAGAATAGGATAGGATCCTCATGTCTGATGTATGGAACGTGCAGCAGTAGGTCTAAGGGTTAACATGGTTCTGTTTGCTTTCTTCTCTGCTGGTTTTCTCTGTTCCTGAAAAGCTGTAGTCAGCCTGGTCTGCTCCACTCCTGGACTTTGGCGGAGAAAAATGCTGTTTTCTGGCTGGCTTCTTTAGTTGACTCACTGGGAGAAAAATCTGTACATCTGATGTGAGTCTTCAGAGGCTCTATAAAGCTAGGGCAGCAGGTAGAGCAACAGTAAATGAATTGTAGTGATGACCTGAAAGGTGAGATTGATTCAGATTTTGTGTGTGTGTGTGTGTGTGTGTGTGTGTGTGTGTTCTTCCAGCAGGCTGGGAGAGCCATTTGAGGTGCCACCATGAGCGGTCGCAGCCATGCTCGCATGGAGGGAGGGGGGGCCACACCCAGGCTGCAGGTTCAGCGCTCCTTGTCCCGGGACACCATCACCATTCACTTCTCAGCCCTTAGTAGAGACGATGGAGAGGACAAAGAGGAGCTGTACAGCCTGGCCACGCCGTCGTACTCTTCCTCTCACCAACCGAAGCATGATGACCAAAATACCGTGATGGCAGAGAAGTCCAGCAGGAAGCCATCTCTTCAACGCAGTGGTTCAGTAGCCACTGTAATGACCCCACGTTCGGTGCCAGGCCTTCCCATCTCAGCCATGACGACCTCCAGCCCCACCCTCACTTGTGTTTCTTCTTCCTTACTTTCTTCTTCTTCCGACTCTGCTGCTCCCAGCCTGCCCTGGCCAGTAGCGCCAAAGAGCCCACCCACTGACCACACTGCTCCCTTGTCAGCACCCCCACTCTCCAAGCCAGTGTCCCTCCCGTCTAAGCCTTTTCTAAGCCTTGTGCGGTCCCTCTCCACAGAAGCAGAAGGTTCCCCTCCTCCCAGGTTCCACCGGCAGCTGGTGAAGACCCTGGTGAAGTCTCTTTCAATGGACACATCCCAGACGGATATAGATCCCGTTCCCCAGAACCAGCCTGATGGTGACTCCAAGACCGCCCCTTCCTCGCCGCTAGCTGTTCCCCCTTTACTGGAGATGGAAGGGTACCTTGAGGACTCTCGACAACGGTTATCAGAGGTCATATCAGAGCCCTTGCAGCTACTGAACAGAATGAGAACAGATGAGGCTAGTGCAGGGACCATCCCTTATAGGCCAAGGAACCAGTCCTCTAGCTTACAGGATGTCAGCCTGAATACTCGTTCTGAGAATGGGTATGTCCGAGATGAGAAACAGGATGCCACCGACAGCCAGGGCACACTAGCTCTCGTACTGGACAGGTGTTCCATGTCTGCCTTGGCCCGTCAACAACTCCAGGAGCTCCAGCAGCTGTACAGCCAGGACGCTGAAACGGATGCCGAGGAAGAACTGAACTTGCTTGAGAGCACCACGCAGGTCAAGAACCACAAAGCGCACTTCAAAGGTGACAAGGAGGAGCAGGATAAAGAGGAAGTAAGAGTAATACCATCCAGCATCCCCCACAAGTTCTTGTTCACTCTGGCTGTTTTGGTCTATGGCTGCCTTATCCTGCCTCTGCCCTCATATCTTGGGGGAGTTCTGCTGGGTGTGGCTGCCGGCTTCATCCTGGCTGCATTCATGTTGTGGTTGGCTGCTTGTAGCCATCCCCACTGCTGTGTGCGGAAGAGCAAGACATGGAATGTGGCATCCCTGGACATCCAGGAGCCTGGCATCTTCAAGGTGAGTGGTCCTTAGCCTGTTTTCCACCACTCTTCTACAGCATGCAGTGATGATGATGATATAGTGCACAATTAACCTGTTAATGTGGTTGCGCTTAAACAGGGCTGGATGAACGAGATCCATAATTATGATCCTGAGATGTACCATGCGACCTTGACCCACTCGGTGTTTGTTCGCCTCGAAGGCTCTACCCTCCGATTATCCAGGCCCAACCGAAACATTACCCGGAGGGCCACCTTCAATGAGCCCAAACCTGACGTCACTTACATCAGCCAGAAGATCTACGACCTCACTGATAGCAAGGTGGTATAATCGTCTGTGAGACAGGCACAATTTAACTGTTACTTGAAGGCTAACTGGAAAGCAATATTTGTTTTATATCAGTTGGCATGTTGTATATGTAGCCAAACCCTTGGAGTAGGAAAATTCTGCAGCAAATTTTGTGCTAATTAATTTTTTTCTAGACACACCAAATATTCTCCACTTTGTCACTAAATGTTTTAATGGAGCAGTTAAGTATCTTGCTGAAGAATGTATGAGCTGCAGTTGTGTGGGTCTTCACCCCACAACCTTCAGGTTACACATTTGTGCCAAAACCTCCATTGTAAATTAACACAAAATTTAAAATGTCCTGTAGTTTACTGTGTATCCGGCCAATGAAAATTATAAAACGTTTGTATTTCTCAGATATACCTGATGCCACAGAACTTGGCCAGGAAACGGGTCTGGAACAAGAAGTACCCAATCTGCGTGGAACTGGCAAGACAAGAGAGTTTTCTGTCTAAGGCCCAAGGCAATAGCAGTGAGATGGGCACAGGTGACAGAGAGGGAACATCAGCAACAGGAGATCATACATTGTACCTCTTTGGAAGGACGGGTAGGGAGAAAGAGGAGTGGTTCCGGAGGATGTCAGTCGCATCCCAAATGAAATTGGAGGCCAAGAAGGTTCCCAGCATTCCCATGTGTAAGAGCAGTGAGTTAGTGTGCAGTATGTCCTTTTAATTTTTTTTACATTGTATTTTTACAGGTAAAACAAAAGATGCTGCACTCCACTGATCCTGCCTGTACAGGGCAGTGCTTAGACTACATTTCAAGCTCAATATCCTTGAGTGTCCAGTTGCACAAAAATTTATAGCGCATGCCCAAGTTAATGAATTTATTTTAACAGAAAATGTCGGTTTACTGCAGGTCTGTTCAGCTGGCGTGTCTGTCAGGTTTTGCTGCCAACAGTTGTCCTTGTTATTACAGAAATGTCATCTTTACTACAAAAATAACCTTTGAAAAAAATGTCTTTGTCCTTATCATTGAAGATGCAACTTTATTAACACGAAGACCTTACTGTGACTTTAATGAAGTCTGAATTGGGTGCATGTTAATTGGTTGGAAATGGTGGTCTGGTTTGTGTTACTTATTTCCTAATGAGGACGGGTAAGAGAAGAGACATGGTCCTCAGGAAACAGCAAAGTAGACCTGATGTGTGGCAGGAGACCCTTCCAAGCTTTTTGATCACATTGACGTTGCATGTATTTGTGGTCTGCTCTCTAGCCTTCGTGCCAACCCACAGCCGCAGCAACAGCCAGGCGGGGGCTCCGACACATAGTCGCAGTAGCAGTCAGAGCAGCATGGATGATCCGCTGGGCTGTCAGACCCAGCAGAGGGAGCCCACGGCTGGCCAAAGGCAGAAGGCACTGCTGGACTACAATGTCTACATGGCCCAGTACATCCCCTCCCCACCAAGTTCCCCCAGCCCTGGTTCAGTGCAGAGTGGAGATGTCAGCCCTGGTGACAGAAAGGTGTGCATGTGGGTGTGTGCACGTGCACTCGAGTGTGTGGTGGGAGGGTTACAAATACGACATTGATGCTACAGCTTGTGGTCCATATCTAGTGCAACAGGGCCTCCGAACTTTGTAAACCTCCTACTGTAGGATATCAGAGTCTTCAGTGTCATCAGGCTCTGCTGAAGGATGGAGCTGATGAGGTGAATGGAATAAGAGAATGGTGCTTTGTTGATTTTGATTTTTTCCGAATTGCCCATTTGCTATTTTATGATGTTTGGTAACTGATTCTCTCCACCTGTTACGTGAGTCGCGTTATAGCAAAGCAGGTCCATTACACCAGCATTGTCTGTGCAGACATCCGCTTGTTCTCTTGCCTCCTTCCTCATTTGTCAATTTATTTTTATCAGCTGTCAGAGAGTCCAAAGGCTGACGTAGAGCCGGAAGCTTGGGTCAATGCCTTACTGGGCCGAATCTTCTGGGATTTTCTAAGAGAGAAGTACTGGGCTGACATGGTGTCCAGAAAAGCACAGATGAAGCTCAGTAAAATTAGGGTGAGCATTTCAGTCCATTTTTAAGAACTGTCCTTTCTGATTATTCCAACCTGCAGAGCCTGTAGTAATATTTAATGCAGCCAGCACTTGAGAAGTAAAACGATGGGACTGTGCTCTGTGTTGTAACTGTTCTATCTGATGACGAGCTGTTTTGTGCTGCTTATGTATACGGTTATTCCCCATCCCTTACAGCTGCCCTACTTCATGAATGAACTCACCCTGACAGAGCTGGATATGGGCATCAGTATTCCCAAGATTATAAAAGCTTCACCGCCTACTGTAGACCACCAAGGTAAGGACTTTCATCCTCTTGGCCTGCTATGAAGCAGCTGCCCTACATAATCACTCTATAACTATAACTTAATATCGTCCTGTGCTCCAGAGTTGTCTTTTCTAAAGTGCTTCATCATCTCATGCTTCACTCTGGCTTTGGGCAGCTTTGGCAAAAACACCAGGCATGTTTACAGACTTTAGGCATGCTGTCTAAAATCTGTGATAGTTTTTTTTAATTTTTTTAGAGTTCCAGTGTCTCTTGCTGCTACAAGTAGTGATGGTGTCCTGTCCCAGAGTCCCCTAGTCTGGATAGTCTTAGATAGCATCCTGCATAATGTTTAAAATAGCTGGTACTGTATTCAGGTAATGACTGGACTTATGGTTACTCACAGGTGAAGTCTACAAACACGTGGTTTATAGTAACAGGAAGAACGACAATGAGAACCATTGGTTGTCAGGATGATATGATGCAGTTCTGTTCTCCCATAACTGCTAAAAAGCAAAGTTACAACTGGGAATAGTTAGCTGAAATAATTAACCATACTGAAATCAAATGTGAAGTGACCATGTACACATTCTTCTTCTGCATTTCTTTGCACCAGCAGTTGCATTTCTGATTGGTCTTTTCTTTGTGCTCTGTTGATTTGTTTTGATTTTTACGTTGTTGAATTACAGGTTGGGTTTGTTAAATTGTTGTTGACACCATAAACTCTATATGAATTATTATGCTTGTTATTGCTTGGTGGTTGTCTTGCTGTTGGAGTTGTTTAAACCCAACTGCATTAACGATCTGTATACCAGTCTCAAAGGTGAAAAGAAGATTTCTCAAGATCTCTCGTCTTGCTCTGAATATACATTATTAAAACACAGGCAGGTGTCTCTACAAGGAAAAAAAGAAATTGGGTTCATGATATATAAAACCAGTTTTGTCAATGTTGACAATGAGGTTGATAATTAAATACTAGTGCTAACCCAAGAATAAGCGTGTAGGTATTGGCTTGTTACTGGGTAGGTCATCAGTTAATTGGTTAACTGTTAACCACCAAATCAATGTTTGGCAAATGCTAGCGATTAAAAATTTACCCAAAATAAGTAATTGTAACCATAGATGCATGAAGAGCAGTTTTATCATTTTAGTTATAAGGAATGTTTGAGTTTTACACATTGGACCTTGTCAATTAGCACTTCACAAATGAACGTAGACTGTGGGGGGGGGGACAAAAATTAAGTGGGCTGACAAAAGGAGTTCTGTATGGGACCATCCATCCATCCATCCATTATCTTAACTGCATATTCCTGGTGAGGGTCGTGGGGAAACCTGGAGCCCATCCCAGAGCACATAGGGCGCAGGGCAGGGGACACCCAGGG
>JABJVR010004228.1:0-14941 GCA_025773905.1 Chitala chitala
CAATGAGATCTGCAGACTTAAAACATCTTTGGATATACCACTGTAGATCTTAACTGCATTCTTAGTATACACACCCTATGTGGTCTCACACTACTTCCACGTTGAGAGAAACTAACCCTCAACCATCTTATCCTGTACTATATGAAGCACAGTCTCCTGAGTCTGTGCCAGCACTCACCCTCAGAACCCACTGCCCATCTCTAACTGCAATACCATGTGTGGGTGTCAGAACAGACAGACCGGGTTTGTATTATGTGAATGTACAGAATTAAAAACGTCACAGGAAGATGTGTGGAGTACTTTTGATCTTGTGTGGCCTAGTAAGTACATTCCTGTATTGTTTTAGCCGATGTGTGAGTGTAAATCCTGACCTCTGAAATGTATGTTTTGGACACAAATTTTAAACATAAACAGTTTCTTCATCAGATACAGTGATATTACAAAGGGCTGAATACATGGCTGGGCATTCACAGTGATTTTCACATTACTGTGTTTTCCCAGAGACGCGGGGCATGAGTAAATGTTTTTGCTGGAGGAGTGAGGTGCTGTTTGGTGGTACTGAGGCTCCTAATCTCTGAGAAGTGCTAAACTGTGATCGCTCAATCTGTGGGCGTGAGTGTTCGGTCTGTGGGCGTGAGTGCTCGGTTTGAGGGTGTCAGTGAGTGCTCTGTCTGTGGGTGTGAGTGCTCGGTTTGTGGGTGTGAGTGCTCGGTTTGAGGATGTCAGTGAGTGCTCTGTCTGTGGGCGTGAGTGCTCAGTTTGAGGATGTCAGTGAGTGCTCAGTCTGTGGGCGTGAGTGCTCAGTCTGTGGGCGTGAGTGCTCTGTCTGTGGGTGTGAGTGCTCGGTTTGAGGATGTCAGTGAGTGCTCAGTCTGTGGGCTTGAGTGCTCTGTCTGTGGGCATGAGTGCTCAGTCTGTGGGCGTGAGTGCTCGGTTTGAGGGTGTCAGTGAGTGCTCTGTCTGTGGGCGTGGCATGAGCATCTTCTCTGTGGGCATAAGCGCTCAGTCTGTCAGCGTAGTGTGAGCGTCTTCTCTGTGGGTGTAAATGCTCAGTTTGTGGTCGGGGTGTGTGTGTCTGCTCTGTGGTCGTGAGCCCTCGGTTTGTGGTTGGGGTGTGTGTCTGCTCTGTGGTTGTGAGCCCTCGGTTTGTGGTTGGGGTGTGTGTGTCTGCTCTGTGGTTGTGAGCGATCGGTCTGTGGACGTGAGTGCTCGGTTTGAGGGTGTCAGTGAGCACTCAGTCTGTGGGTGTGAGCACTCTGTCTGTTAGTGTGAGCGCTTGGTCTGTGGGTGTGGTGTGAGGACTCAGTCTGTATCTATACACAAACACACATGTGCATACTCAGACTTGCAAAAAACCACACATGCACACACACACACACACACACACACACACACACACACACACATACACACACACTGTCACAGTGCCCAGCTTAGCTCCTCCCAGTCAAACCCTAAGTTTTAAGGTCTTAGACAGCAAACTACAGTTGAATTATAATTATGCTTTTTGTTCCATCTTGTGGGTTAGTTTTTTTTTTATATGCATAGCAGTGTGGGTGGAATAATAGGGGGCCTGGTGCAGTACACTAGTACAGTGCTGTGACATCCAACTGTCTCCATTATGCAGACGGTCACCCCACTGAGCAGCACTTTTTTCTGGCCCACTGACTGTACAGTGCAGTAATAAAAATGTGTCCTACCATTAAATATTTAAACAAGTAGAGGTGGCAGGTGGAGGAACTGCCCGTCCCTTTCTCTCTCTCTCTCTCTCTCTCTCTCTCTCTCTCCTCCCCCCCCCACGATCCTCCACTGTTTCCCCAAGTTGTTGTTCTCTTCAGTTCTGGGCTGTATCATCTCCCCTTCCTCACTGTACTAAATTTCCAGGGATTACAAGCCCTTTGTTTGTGTTGGAGAAAATGGCTACAGAGGGATTACTTTCTCAGTCCGCCCAGCCCCCCACCGCTCCTGAGTCCCTCTGGTGTATGGCCCTGCCCACACCTGTGCACTGCTTGCACTACTGAAAGACTGGTCTTATTTAGGTGGTTCTTTACACTGTTGGGGTATAGACATACATACGGCAATGTTCCAGACTATAGCAACTCCTGGGTCTCAGGGGAGGCCACATTTTTCAGAATTTTAGCTTTATCCTTTCTTTTGCTTTTTCTCTGATAGATTTCTTTAAACCTGTGAGAATGCTGTGTTTCTAACAGGTTTAAAGGAATCTTAAAAACCACAAAGTTAGATTTGTTATCTGTTTGAGACAGGGCAAAAATGCTTCCCAGGATCCATTTCCCACATCAGCACCACCACAGCCTGTTAACTTTTCAGAGGGTAGTGGACAACCAGCAGGGCAATAATAATGACCATTTGCCAGCTCTGTACCATTTCCATCAGGATGCCTGACACAAGGACTAAACATTTTATTTTGTAGAAGGAGTTATTGCCTTTGTATATTTCACACTGCTTTTCTGTTTTGCTTATAAATTTCACTCACAGATTAAATTCCTTCCTATTGGAAAGTTTAACTGTGATACTGTGATCTCATATCCTGTGATTGAGCAACAGGGGGAACTGCCTTTCCTGCAAAAGAGATGCAGCTGCACAGAGTCCTGTTCCATGTCTGCTCTGCTGCAGAGAGGGGTTCGAATCCCTGGGGTTCCTCACATCCTGTCCTTCCTGTGGCAAAAATTTTCAGCACTGTTATCTCAGTGTGACCAGGATAAGAGATGGAATTTCTCATCTGTATGAACAGTAGCTCTGTAGAAGAGTCATCTTTCAGTTAGTAACAGTTTTGAGGTTTACACCTGCATCTGCAGATGAGTCTGTCTGTAGTCCTGCTATTTGGGGTCCATTTTGACTTTGGGTAATCTGTGGTCATGGCAGTCCTTTGAACAGACATGCTTGTTAGACATTTATGAACATGTGCAATATGGAACTTCTGTTGGATCTTGTAACATAATATCAACCTCATCACAAATTTCTAGTCACAGTGCTTTTTACTGTACATATAGAAGTGTTTGATCAAATCATAGTTACTTTTAACTATAGGAGTTTGATGCCTTTGAAATGACCCAAGAGCTAGAATGTGCTAAAGTTTATGTAAAGTCAGTGTTACCCAGGAGTAAGACTGAAACACATGAACACTGTGTAGGTAATGCTGGGGTAAACCTTTGTCCAACCAAGGCAAATATGGGCTGTTTGTCAGTGTGTGCTAATGACACGCAAAGGCAAGGTGTTCGACATTCTCACACAAGGAATTCCAAAAAAGCTGGTTGTGGTAAAGTATGTCAGCAGGCAGAAAGTCAGATGGAAAATCCCAGCTGCCTGTGACTGGAAGTTTAACCCTTCCTATGTTAAAATGAGTGCTTGGCGCACATCATCTCACCTGTTGGTGAAAGCCCATCGTGTTCGCGGCTGGAGCCCTGCAGGGTGGCTCGAGAGCCACGACTCCTGCAGCACACGAGGTTTGGGGTTACTGAGCAGGCACTCTGTAGTGGCTCTGCACATCAATCAAAAGCTGCACAAGGGCCAGTTCAGCCATTCTGTTTGAGTAGCCAGTGATCCTGTTTTTGTTCAGAGCATTCGATGCACAGATTTCCATGAAGTATGTATGTTTGGCATGCAGTATGAAGCTGGAATAGCCAAAACAGACCAATGAGATCAAAGGAGAGATCCGGACCCACCAAACTAACAGACTGTGTGGTGGGGGCTGAGGTGATGATGCTGTTTTATGTAGCCACTACATGACCCAAATTCTTGTTTAAGAGTTAAGTACAGTGTATGACAGTGGCAGCTTGTCAGGGGAAAGATTCTTGACAGTCAAAAAAGAATCCAGCAAAGGCTACGTAACTCCTCCCCTTTTTGATAAACACATTAGTATTTGGAGGAGTCATCAGTTGAATCAATTAATTCTCAGCATCACTTCAGCTGAATATTGATGCAGAGATCAGAAAATGCAGTACTTATTGATCCGAACTCTGTATGGTGGCAAAAACAGTTAACTGTAGTTATTGTACATTTCATTTGGCTAACAGGTGGTGCCCGAGGACTGATTGGTTATTTTTATCACAGGTGTATTTAGGGATAAGATAGCAGACTGCTTTGTTAACAGCAGGTGTTATGTTCTGTGTATTGTCAGTTGAATTCAAGAACATTTTAAAATCATAAATTTATATTACTACTGTGTTGTGTACAGTATAAACCACCACTGATACACGATGCAACAATCTGCAGAAACCCCTTGTCAGTTTTCTAGTTATAGAAAACGTTCTCACATGCTTTTCATTTCCAATGGGATAATTGAAAGGATTTGTGTTGTAGCGGCATTACGTAAGACCCTTCCATACGGCCCTTGAGGACTCACAGAAACAGGGCAGGCAGTATGTGATGGTGTTGCCATGGTGCTCAGGAGGAACGTAGTTTTCCTAGTGTCAGGTAGGCGGCAGCCAGAGCCGCATGTAAAATTAGAGTCTGTGTGCATTTCTGTTTGCTGTCTGAATGGGAAGCTTAACTTTTAATGTGTCCTGCTGCAGAGCAGCATTGGGTGCATGTTAACCAAGTGGCATTTATGCCCTTTAGCATAAACACATCTCATTGTCCTGCTGCAATGCGTTTAATCAACAGACTAAGGGCATGGAGTTTCCTGTATATGAAATGACCTGGATGTAAACCTGATATTACAGCTTCTATACAACTGCCAAATATACAACTGCCATGCATTGTACATCATAATTTTCATCTCCTCAAAGCCTTGCTCTGAACATGAAGCCAAGTACCTGGAGTGATCTGCTAATCTAGTCAGTTATTCCTGTCACTTATGTTCAGCATTGCCAGATTTAATTGTTTGGCAATTTGCTTAGGAACATAAAGAGTTAAAATTGCATGTTTCATTCTGATATTTTTTTAAGCCTTTTCTTAGGAATGTATGGTACATAAAATACTGGTTATGCTTGTGGTTGTTGTACATTCGAGGTGGCCAGGGACCAAGACAATGTCAGTGTAACTCCTATGATGTCACTTCCTTAGATGCGGTCAGAATCTGCGTGGGCTCACTGCTTCTGAAAGGCTGATTCCTGCATGCTCTGGCTCTGGTTATATTAGCTGTGTGGGCTCGCTGCTTCTCCTTATGCATTCATGTTTTTGAGGTGGTGGATGACTAGAGGGAGGGTGGAAGGGGTGACATATGCTGGTTGTGCTGGTTCTGATACAAAAAAGCTTTCTAGCCTGGCTGCTCCCTCCCAAACCTGTCCAATGCGCTCACAGCATTAGACATGGTGTCAGTACTGATGATGGACAGCTGCTCACTCTCCTCTGGACAGCCCGAGTGGGTCTTTCTGTGTTACTATGGATTTCTCACACATGGACAGTGAGGACGTTGTGATGGGGGTGGCATGCAGCAGAACATATGTGGAGGAGCTGCAAAGTATTTTCCTCAGTGTGTTTTTCCCTGACGAGATCCTGTGCTGTTGGACTAGGTTCCTCTCTCTGCTCTCCTTTTATTTGAGTTTTTCTGCACACTCCTTCCTGTTCCTATGTTAGTCTTTGCTGTGTCCTTGCAGTTTCCCTACTGAAGCACTGCTGCTCACCGTCTCCCTCTTTTCTCCTGAAAGCAGAATAGATGATGACTGTGTTGTTCATTTACCTCTGTCAAAAGGACACCCTGTGATTCATGAGAGTTGTGACAGTGAGTTAGAGCATTGCAGGGCTTGGTGAATGTAGACAGGTATTGTTCATCTCAGCGTGTGGAATAAAAAGCCCATCCCCTGCTGACGCTACCTTAATTCAGTCTTTGTCTTTAACGTCCAAAGAGATGCCTGTAAGTTGATTTTAGCATAACAGCAGCCAAAAATAATTCAGGCCCCTATTACTCATTTCGCCTGGTTTGTGGGAGAAACCTGCTGGTGGTGTGTTGTGGTCTCACAGCCAGTCAAACACAGGTGCACTGAGTCACGCTACTGACCATCATGGAGGAGAGGAGACTAATAATAATGAAAGCTAATAATAATAACTCACATCATTTAGTTATTATTTAACAAGTAACACTGCAAATGGTACAATTCAGCTGTACAGTTAAGATGTGTGGATACTTTTAGATAAGAAAATAACCATGGATCCTCAGAAACCAAAGGTGTTTTGGGACATAGCTGCATATTTAGCAGACATATGGTGAAACAATGCTGATCTGTTTCATTACATTCAAGCAACACCGCAAACTCCATTTTCACAAGCTATTATATGGAATCATGTCATTCTGTTTTTGTGGGTCTTTGTTTACATGCCCCAAGTTAAGCAACTCCTTTTTCTGAGTAGTACTTACTGAATTGTGGGCACTACTCTGGCTGGGCTGGTGTTTTTCAGTCTCAACCTAGCCCTGCAATTTGTGTAAGCGTGAACGCGGCATAAGTGACCGAATGCACAAATGTCAAGTCCACAGGGAGGCAGGGCTTCTAGGCTTTCTGCAAGTTGCTTGTCTGACCTGCTTAACCAGGCCACATGAACAGCAGGTGTGACCTCAGCCTGGTCCACCTAACCAAGTCACGTGAACAACAGGGCTGCTGCTCATTTATGCTTTGCTACGCATTACACAGCCTGTTCATCAGAGCCACACCAGTCCTGCCTTGTGTCCCCATGACCCAAGTCAGAACTCACTGAACCCAAAAGACTCAGCCCTGCCCTTAGTAAGATACAGCTGTGTTTTTTTTAAATCCCAGCTCTCCCTCTCACTGTCATTTCTAATCTGTGGACCGCTTGCACTGAACAAGGAACTGTTTCAGTTGTTAACTTTGTATGCACATACAGTAAATAATACATAAAAATGTGAAATGTTTATTGTTCCAAGGACAGGCTTTAGTGGATGGAGAGTTCAGCCTGCTTTTTCACAGAGCAGTGAAGGACTAGTGAAATGAGGGAAAATGTGAATGAGGAGGGGAGGGAGATGTGTTTGTTGAGCAGAGTACCTCGGCAATACATAGTGAGCTCACTGGCAACATTTCAACATTGTTGTGCATCCTCAATGTCTCAGAGAGACACCCTACAGCAGGTGAAAGCACTGAAAGGTTGAATCAAGTCTGTTCCACATCACATTGACCCTACAAGTGATTACCTATTTATAACATTATTTTAATGATTTCCCACTGGGGTGATATTTAATGTTGTCTCTCGCACTACAGTCTGATCAGATTTTCCCTTAAAAATCCCTACCAACTGGATCCCAAGAGCTTCTTAATTTTAGCAGCAATCTGGTTGTGCTCATTTTTCCCCAGACTCAAGACTGTCGCTGGTTTGTTAACATGATTTTATATGGAAAGCTTGTGCTGTACCGTGACCCCTGTTTCACCCTAATCATTACCAAGACTCAACAGCACCAAAACGGCAGGCTGGAGATCATACGTTTCTTGCCAAAGGTCCTGTCGGCAGTTTAGCCCATTCCGAGTTACTTTGTGGGATGCAAAAGTCGTAAAGTTCTGCAATATTATGCAAGTCATTCAAAAGTCATAATTCTATGCAGCCTTTGGGGGTTGAGAACTTTCTGAGTGATGTCCTATTTGATGTTTGTCCTCAGAGGTGTTACAATAGCTTTACCCTGCTGACTAAATGATGTTCCTTTAGGTCTTCTCAGAAAATTCAGCCAGTCACATTAGAGGCAAGATCCAGTGTTAAGTTTTATATAATTCACTAGGATTTATACTGTCTGCCTTGATTTTCATGTCAACAGGAAGGTGTGGTTGAGCAAGGAAGGGAGTCCTGGCTGTCGCATTACTCGTGCCACTTTCTCCAAGGAAAGGAACATTGCGAAGATGGAGTTCAAAGGCTTTAGCACTCACTACTAGGACCCCCCACCCCTCTGTCACCACCACCCTCAATCATTAAGCATATCTGATGAATGATGGAGCCATTATATGTGTTACTTCAAACCCGCCCTTCACAGGTGATTGGCTGCCTTGGGCTTCTTCCACAGAATCTTGGCTGCAGTCTTCGCAGCACATGCTACCTTTTAACTGCACATTTTCTTAACAAACCTCTCTAATTTTTCATTTGCCTGGTTTAGTAGCCAAAAGGATATAATGCACAGCAGACTGCTAGACTCTGCATGGAGGTTGTAGATGTTTACAGAAAGCAACCTACATTTTTGGGTGGGTTCTTTGGATAAATAAAAATAAATAAAACACATTTTAATGGGGACAAGTACAAAATGCAGTTTATTACCATGATAGTAATGTGTTGATTTTTAAGTGCTTGTTGACACTACTGCTGAGGTATGTTTATTTCAGCTAGGATGATCAAAATAAGCTTATTCCAGTTACACTGAATTTATGATTCAAACAATTTATGATCTTGCAATATTCTTATGTTAGCATTATCATTGTTTATTGACTGCAGCTTTAAATGAGCTTTGTTCTTTATTTGTAAGACAATTTTATTTCTGTTTTAATTATAGAGCATGGTGGTGTGTCTAAAATAAAATTGTAAGAACTGGAGCCAGTTTTGTGTCTGTGCCCTGGTTCTTGTTGTGCTTTTCAAAGAGTTGCATGACCTGTTGCATCATTTCACTGAACGAAGCAGGAGATAGCTGCCCTCAGAATGCTCTGAGTCGAGAAGTCGGGATTCTCCAGCACACAGCTGCTTACCTTGACTCCATCTTTAATCCCTTCAGATGAGTACACCTTTTAGTTGGGGTTCTCCTATCTTTCTGGCCCCTCTTAACAAGCCACAATCTTATAAGCTTCTGCCTTCTGCTATAAGAGTATAAGGTTACACAAAAAGCACAGCAAACAAATAATAAAAGGACTCAGTCTAAACCAATGTCTTCATAGGGTCTGCTGGAAGATTTGGAAGAACTTTCTGGAAGAAGACATATTTGGATGCCAGATGTGAACAGCATGTGTACAGTTGTAGACACCCATGGGTGTAACCATCTCCCCTGCAGTTTATGGATTGTTCGTGTGTTTGTGTTCCCGTGTCTGTATTTGCGTTTCCGTGTTGATGTTCTCCTGGTTTGTGTTCCCTCGGGCATGAAGCCAGTCCGGCGTGGCCTTTTTGCATAGACATGTTTATGACCAGGGCCCGGGGCATGTTACACATGCAGCTGTTCTTATTACAAGGGTGAACTTGACACAATAATTTTTATATCTATAAACTTACTATCCAAGGTCAGAGACAGCGTATATGGTTTTGCATAGATTGACATGTTCTAAACCCAGCATACTTAGTTTCCCTGTAGCTCTACAGTGGACACTAACTTTTATGAAACTGAGCAGGTTTTCACAGATGATAAAACAGTGGCATCTCACGGCTTGGTTACAGCACAATTACCCATACTGTCAGTCAACCCTTTTGCTGGCCTGTGATCATTATAACGTGATGTTTAACATTCCAGCATGTTGTTTGACATTGAAAGGAGACTGCTGGTGGAAAGGCCTGTAAAGTGCCAAATTTCTTCTCAGTGGAAACCTGCAGTATGTAGCCTTGCACCACCATGAGAGAGTAACACAAGCACTGCAGTTTGTGCCTACAATGTCATTAGATCCAGAAATATGATTGGCCAGGTTTTAATTGAACAGAAGACCCGATAGTTACCTTTTTTTTCCAAAATTCAGATAAATATTCAAATAAATTGAAAACATTTGTACTGTCATTAGATTTATTTAGTGTAGTGTATGATATGTGTGTGTAAAGTAGATGAACTGTATAGTTTCATTCCCATTTACTTGAAACTGTGCACTCCTTTTCTTCTCTGCCTCACACTATGTTCCCAACAGGTGTTACAGTGCATCTAAAGGTGACTCAGTAATCAAGGGGATCTTCAGTAATCTCTAGCTCTATATGTTATCCACCACCTTAATTGAGGTTCTGGCTTCTTAGTAATCCCTCACACTTAGTGTATATCCACCCAAGTCTGTCATACCACTTCCTGTACAGCTCTCCAGTCATGTCACAGGGCAGCATATATTCAGGCTGTCCTTTTCTCCCAGCATGCCTTGCAGTACTAAAGCTCCCAACCCTCTAGCCTAGCAGAATCCTCTTAGCTGACAGAGGAACCTGATGTGATCACAAGCTTAGAGGGGTCTGTGCAGAGTCCTGTACCGCCAACTAGAAGAGGAGTGAACCGGCTGAGGGAAGCCTCTGGTGGAATGTTCCAGAACGAGTGCAAGGGGTTGGGTTGTTACACGTGTTAACCTGAGCGCCCTGCCTGTGTGTAGGGCAGCCAGCCCCATTAACCCAGCACATGGTTAGCGTGCTCTGATCTTGGCCCATGTTTTTTTAATTAAGACACAGCAGAGATGGGTTTCTTTAACTGAATGAATGTATAGCAAACCACTCGTATGTGTGTCTGGGTTTGAATACTCAGTCTCTCTCAGTCTAGTGTATGAAACATTTCACTGTCCGTTAGGAGCTCAGTCTTATCACTGCTGATATGCATAATATGTGCACTTATATAGTCTGGCTGTTTAGGACATCCCAGTTAATGCTATTTTGTCTGCAGTTAAAACAGGTTCTAAGGCAGGAGACCATCAGTGGTCTGTTTTTTCCAATAACAATAAGCACCTAAAATGTTAGGCTGGTTTGTATAGGAATTTAAGGTATTTGGACACAATCTTGAAGATAAGCTTGGACGTCTATGTAAAACATCCTTTCAAACATCATAATATTTGCCTGAAGACAATTAGAATGATCTCAGAGTACCCATACAGTTATCCAGACACCAGAAGTACATGAGATTCATCATTACAACAGAGCTACATGTCTTAGAGTTGTGTATAGAAACTGCAACACCCAGGAGAGGCCAATGTGAATGTGGAAAAAAATGTATAGAAGTTGCATACACAGTACATTCAGGGTTTATATGTATATGATATATTGAGAAGTCCCTTGCCTTCTTACACACGATTTAAATTCACCTACATACATGCAGCAGGAACTGCTTACAACAGCTGCATCTTAATGCTGCATAGAAATGTTTACAAATGACACATTTACTAAGTTCACATTAAGCAGACGTGTTGGAGCTGTTGTTCCACTAAACAGATGTACCTTGCTGGATGTTCCCCTCATCTTTAAGTGTGACCTCTGTTTAATTTCTGGGAATTATAGATGTGTACCCAGAATCATGGCTGTGGGCTCAAGTGAACCAGGATGATTGTGATCCTTTTGGTCAGCGGGGCAAATAGCTGCACGCTCAGTGGGCCGTGGGTTAAGGGTTCCGGCCCTCTGGCTAGCAGGCCGTTTCCGGCTTTGGGTTCTCCTTCTTATTAAGCTCGTGTCTCCCAGAGCTGCAAGCCAGCCCCTGCCAAGTCAAAGGAATTTTAGGTTGTTAAGAAAGTTAAAGGAGCGTGAAATGTGATGTGTCCTTCTCTGAGAAAAAGAAGAAAAGGAGTTCGCTTTGCTTTGTTTTATTAAATGTGGCAAAAAATCCACAAAACTCTTTTATACTGCTCTTTGTATGTTTCCTGACTTTTGTTAGCTTTTCAAGAAATTATTCTGCAGTATGCTGCTAATTTTAACGTTAGGTTTCTAAATTTCTATTATGCAAAAATCAGTAAAATTTGTGTGCTGTAAAAACACATTTTAATTATATACATTTTATTATAGCATTTCAGTAGAAGCAGAATGTACAAATGTTAAGTGAATGGCATAAAATAGAAGCTAGAAATAATTCTAATACGTATAATATGTCTTTGACTGGTTTGCCAATACAAGGTACACATATTAGACATACACATCTTCACATCACCAGTAACATAAAACTACAAATGGAAAATAAGAGGAAGCATTTGTAGAGTAACAGATTTGCGAGACTCTTGCTTCAGCCTTTTCTGTCCTTTTAATCACTCTCACTCCCTCTCTTTGTTCCTCTTTCAGGCTAGTCTTTAAAGTCAGTAAGTGTTTATTTTGCTCCGGGTAAGAGTGTAGTCCTTTAAAGTTAAATCCTTGTGGGAAAAGTGTCTTCCATCCTGCTGTCTATGATACCATTTTAAAATAGCATGATATACGTATATCGTGTATATATAATTAGAGTTCAGTGTCAAAACACCATATTTTTAGAGGGTAGAAGTCTACATTGACATTATAAGTCATTCTGACTGCCAAAGAGCATAAGTTGGATGATTCAACAAGTCTCCGTGAGCTAATTCTTGTTTAATTCTTCACCTTTGTTCTGTGCCATTTTAATAGCCAGTTGGTGAGTTTTTCCTCACTGCTTCCTGGTGTATCTCAAAACATCCTTTTCTTTTATTTTATTCACCTTAACTGTTTTGCTTTTCTCTGACTGTGAGTGACTAGGATATTCCCTCCTCTTTCATATGTCATAAACTTTTAGTGACGTTATCAAAAGGAGAACCTGTTCTTAACACCATTTCCAGGATGATGGGTCACTGTAACAATGCATCAGTTCTGCTTCTTACTCTCTAGGCCAGCATTTGTTGTCATAACTTGTTGTTGGGGCCTCAGGTGACCTGCAGTAAGATGGGTTGTGTTTTTGTCCTCCTGGTTCAAAGGCACATTGTCCTCTGACACAAAGTGGACCTTTCAGCAGTCCTGAACAATAGCAGCTCTTAATTCACACACAGTGGGGTGGTGCTACATCTCTTAATCATTTCCCCTTATTCTTAAGGACGATGGCCCTAATCCAACAAAATTTACATCTGTTTCCTTACAGGTCTGAAATAAATTTAAAATTATCTCTTTCTTCGATGCTTCACGTGTAATGTTACCTTTCTATATAAAAATGGATTTTAAGGAGAAAAACACATCTACAAAAGTGAAAAATGTTTTTAAATTGTACATCGTTATCCACTGGATATTTAAGAGGGAAGCTGAAATGTTATAATCCATAAATTTGAATTACTTTTGCTAACACTAAAAGTTGAAAATGATTTCTTTCTATAATTGAGAACACATGCAAAAAACTTACAATCAGTCGTACAAGTTTAATACTACTGTTCATATGTTAAAGCATACTTAAAAGGACTGTCATTTTCAATCTAGCAATTTTAGTGTTTATCGGCTTCTCATTGTTAGTAACTTGAATAATTCCAAATGATTATTTTAACAATCCTATTATAGAATCACAATGCTGTTGTTGCAGAACTGTCCAGATAATTAGATTTTTTGAGTCCTTTTCCTCTTCTCCTCTTCACAGCTGCAGTCATTTGTACCTGACCTTGAATGTTTTCAGTCACACACTCAGTACTCACACACACTCAGGATTCAATACTCCATCCAGTTCAGTCTGAGTTTGTCTTCTGTCCAGGGACCGGACAGCCAGCTGCTTTGCTGTCCTGTGTGTGGTACGAGGTTAAAGCCATTGTCACATCATCTTCACTTGCCACTTTGTATCATTACAGGGTCATGGTTGGCCTGTTGGATCCTCCCACTCATCCCCCCCCCCCACTATGACAGTCGCTAAGGGAACCAGGCAGAAGCCCGCAGTACCCCTTATAGGGATTCGTATTGGGCCAGATTCCCAGGGAGTCTAGGGGCTTCACAGGAAAGCCATTCTTTTGGGACAAAAGAAGAGGCCTAACAATCAGACAAGCATGGAGAAAATGTTCAATTTATGTCCCCTTATCCAGAGAACATGACTTGATTGAGTGTTTTATTTTTCTGGTGGGTGGAGGGTGAGGTCACACAGCTTTTTACTATGCAGAGGATCATATGGAATGTGTTTCTCATAAACCCCAGTTATTGGTCTGCTTGGATATGGATCACATGGTTCAACACATCCTGCTTTAGGGTGTTGGCCTGTTAGCAACACATGACAAAATAACACACCCTCCCAATCACTTCTTTTAAGGGCTCATGGGCAATTTGGTTTCAGAAAATAACCCAGTATTTTTTGTGCTAATTGCATATTGCTCAGACATCTGATTTCCACCCATGACTGTACTCCATACCCATCATAAAGGCACAGTAAAAAGACATTCTTTTGAATCAGATCTTCATAATAATAATAATAATAATAAACAACAACAACAAAACAACAACAACAACAGCAATTATTATTATTATTATTGAATGCCCACCTCATTCTAAATCCTCTCCCTCATAACAACCTTTGCTGCGCTGGCAACATGTTTGCTGTAGTCTGGTTGACAATTCAATGGTGGATGGGCAGGTTTAAACAGTGCCCATATTCCTCTAGTGTTTCAAGACTGCAAGACTGTGGTGCAACCTTTTGTACATGAGCTTAAAGGGATACAGGTTTATTTTGCTCTCTTCTCACTCTGATGGACAGGGGACATCTCCTTTCCTGTTTACTCTCACACTATGGCTGTTTTCTGAACCTACGCAGCTCCCATCACCCTAGTGCTGGAGGGACAGGAAACAGGCCTGCCTTCTGTCTACACAAACAGTGTCTGCTGTCACTGTTGATGTGAAACAGGGCCCATATGCCAGAGCTTGACCGCTTAGCCAAAAGCCAGTCCACAGGTTCCTGCCTGCTCCATCTAACATGTTAAGTGTCTAGAGGTCTCTCAGACAAGCTTCGCTTTCGAGCCACGCATATG
Source organism: Chitala chitala (assembly GCA_025773905.1). NCBI lineage: Eukaryota > Metazoa > Chordata > Actinopteri > Osteoglossiformes > Notopteridae > Chitala > Chitala chitala. Next base: position 14,505 of record JABJVR010004228.1, read on the forward strand.
ACATGTTCTCCCCATAGCCATCACCAACGTGACATTTGGCCATCAGTTCCCCAGGACACAGGCCTAAGTGGCATCAGAAAAATAGCCACAGTTTGTCTATCACTACAAGGACCTGAAAATTTAACAGGTATGTATAGCTATAGTTATGAAGTCTTTGGTCCTGACTATAACCTTATTTTCTGATTCTATTAGCATGTTTTCCCTGACCTTCTTCTCTAGTAGAAACAGTCAGGAAAAGCAGTTAGTAGATGTATAGAGAAAATCATTTTATTGTATGTCATATCAGTGGCACGGTGGCGTGGTGGTTAGCCCTGTTGCTGTGCACCTCCAGGCCTGGGGTTCAATTCCTGCCTTGGGTCTGTCTGTGTGTGTGGAGTTTGCATGTTCTCCCTGTGCTTGGTGGGTTTTCTCCGGGTGCTCCGGTTTCCTCCCACAGT
>JABJVR010004229.1:0-14941 GCA_025773905.1 Chitala chitala
ATGCAGAGAAACTTCTTTTCATCAAAAAGAACTTGCCTCTCACTTCTCCAAAAAGGCTTAGTTCACCTTCTTACAAGCTGTACGTTTGAGTAGTGCTGAACTTACATACATGTGAGTTACATACATGTTTCATTAACAGAAAGAAAACATTTGATCACTGTGTTTAAAGTTATTGCACTTCTCTGGTACTTGTAATTTTTATAATAAAAATTATTTGAAGATTAATGCTGCGAGCATTATTAGTAAATTTTTATGTATCCTTGGACTTTTTTCATGATTTAAACAACGTCACAGGGACAACACAATAAAAATATATATTTTTTTTGCCCTAGATAAATCTTAATGTTCTTCAACATTTTATCACCTCAATTCAAGACATGAAATTATGTAAATTTTATGTTTTCAAATCTTATAAATCAAACTATATTCATACCACTGTCGACGTTTAACAATAAAAATTAAAATAATAAAATTGCGTTTAGCGTCAGCAAATTTGTGTTAATCTATGACAGACACTTCAGTCTAAACGCGGGTTCCAAAACCGCTACAGCATGACAATCTCATGCTGCATCGCCAACCTATCTTGTATCTGGCTTTCTTTCAGAATTATTTCTCATAGGACACGTATAATTATATTTTGACACGATTGGATGAGATTCTTGTCAATAAATCAAGCCCCGATGTGAAATAGTTAGGTTGAACTTCCGGTTACCTTAGTGTGCATGCTCGTCTGTTTACTAGATTAATGGTTGCTTATTAATGTCTGAGTGTATGTGATTTTTTAAATCTCAGTATTCGCGATCAGAATTTAAAACAGTGTTAAGTGTTATTGTGGTTTACAGGGTAAGAACATTCACGTATTTAAACTTGCAGATACACAGGTTGTTGCAGCAGTTTTTTTTATTTTAAAGAAAAATGGCGGATATTGAATCTTCTTGCTCAGAGAAGACTCTGGATGATTTTTTTGCAAAGCGGGATAAGAAAAAAAAGAAAGAGAAAGGCAAGACAAAGGAGGCCATATCAGCTGTAGGATCCGTAGTAGCAAAAAAGAACAAGAATAAGGAAAAGGAGAAGACGACGAAGAACGAGAATCTGGATACACATGTGGAGAAGGTATGTCCGCTTTACTGCTATGGGTAGTATCCTATGACAGGTACGTAATTAGAAGTACGGTACAATTGATAACTACAGTTACAAAACGTCGTTTTAGTACGAGTTCGCTTGCATTATACGTTTTGAAAATTGTACGCCCATAAATCTTAACATGAACTGCCAAGTTTTGCAAGAAGGACATCATTTGAATCTCATGTGATCTTGCTTCGTTTTTGCTACATTTTTTTTTCCTGTAGTGAAATACGTTGTTTTTTGTGTCCTTGATAAGTCCGAGCACACCGACAAAACTTCGGTGTTGAAATTTTTAAGAAGCTGATTTAACGATTTTCATCTGTAGCACATGATTAAAAATATTAATAGTTGAAGAAACTATGGTTACAAATAGCAGTAATAATTTAATGTTTGTTAACAGTAATTTTCATGATCCCGTGTACTACTGTATGACATGTAAGTCGGTGCCGGTGTTCTAACAATTTGTCCTACATTATCAGAATGTCCTACAGCGTAGCGCAGAACGATAGTTATAACCATCAATTTGTCCTACCTACCTATTACTTTGATGATAGAACAGCACTTACTGTTAGTAGATTCTCTAATACTGTTTGACCTCGTTTGTGACATGCACATGTACTATTATCCTTGTAAGTCACTTTGGACAATGTCGTCTGCTAAATAAATAAAATGTAAATGTATAACTCGAATGGCTCACAGTGTTAATGCTGTCAGAACACACAATGCATCACAGTTTGTTGTGTATGGGGCTGTGTAGCCACAGATCGGTCAGGGTGCCCATACTGACCTGTGTCCACCATCAAAAGCGCCTACAATTGGCATGTGAGCATCAGAACTGGACCATGGAGCAATGAAAGAAGGTGGCCTGGTCTGACAAATCACGTTTTGTTTTACATCATATGTTTGGCTGGGTGCATGTGCACCTGTGGAAAAGATGACACCAGGATGCACTATGGGAAGAAGGCAAGCCAGAAGAGACAGTGTGATGCTTTGAGCAATGTTCTGCTGGAAAACCTTGAGCCCTGACATTCATGTGAATGTCACTGACATATACCACCTACCTAAACATGGTTGCTGACCAAGTACACCCCTTCATGGAAACGGTATTCCCTGATGGCAGTGCCCTATTTCAGCTCGACAATGCACCCTGCCACACTGCAAAAATGGTTCAAGAATGTTTTGAAGAATCCAGCAACGAGTTTGAGGAGTTGACGTCAAATTCTCCAGATCTCAATCCAGTCAAGAATCTGTTGGATGTCCTAGAAAAACAGGTTAGATCCATGGAGGCCATGCAACTTACAGGACTTAAAGGATCTGCTACTGATGGCTTGGTGCCAGATACCACAGCGTATCTTCAGAGGTCTAGTGGAGTCCATGCCTTGATATGTCTGGACAGTTTTGGCAGCAAAAGGGGGACCTACTCAATATTAGGTGGATGGTCATAATGTTATAGCTGATTAGTGTATTTCAGTTCTGTACATAATAATAACAATAATAATACTGGACACCAAAACTCATGCTGCACATGTCAGTAAGATCAGTAAAGCCTGGTGGCAACAGGAGGTTCATGAAAGAGAATTTTAACACCTCCTGAAGACCATGCTAACAATACCATAATGATAGCAATTAAAGCAGGTCACACTGAAGGGTGGACAAGGAAAATCCATCTGTCCTACAAGTTTCTGCAAATTAGTGCTGAAATCAGAGTTAGATTTGACATGTCACGTTTTGAGTGGCATGTCAATCATGTAGATGTATACACACCTTCAGCCCCCCACATCCATAAATATAAATATTGATATTGTCAGAAAGGCCTTGAGGAGGCATGTTGAACAGAATTATCCATGGAGCACAGATGTGTGGTTCTCCTGACACATAGCACTCCCTGGAATTGGCACAGGCGGGCCAGGGTGGGGGGGCTGCATGATGCTGGTCACGCAGTACATGCATAAATACATGTCATCTCCAAGAACACGAGGCCAGCAGGGGAATCACCACGTCCCATGTTATCTGGGTGATGGATGTGGTTTTTGCACATTCTAACCATCTTGCCATTCCAGCTGAAATGGTTTGCCAGGGATTTGGAAAATACAAGCAATTTTTTCCATTGAGCCATTAAAATGTATTTGACTGCTGGGAGAAGCACATCATGGTCGTATGAGGAACCATGTGCGGTGCAGCAACGCTGACATTTTAGTGTTTTGTGCATTGCTCGACAGACGCCGGCTTCAGAACTCCTCCTCCGTTTGTTGATTGGCAACATTCAATTTTGATAAATAGTATTGTTTGGTTTCCTCCAAGGCTCGTTGGGCAGATTCAATTGGCTGATGAGATCCGTGTGTTTCCAGGCACCTCCGTTCACTATGTTATATTGCGCACACCTTTGTCCAGCCTTCCAAGTATTAAGCATAACTTCTTCAAAACACACTCTCATTAATCTCACATGTGCAATAGAGCAAATACCCAGAGCTCAGCTTTAGTCAGGATGGAAGAGGAGGGAAGATTCGGTGAGCGTAGATAGGCACAGTAGCCTAACATTGTGCATGAACATCACTCAACTGAACATTATTACATGGTTATTGTTCTTCACATCTAAGGTACAAAATGTCCAGATGTAAAGAACTTAAATAAGGCAAATTTTAATGCTTTGAGTTAGATGCTCTGCAATACATCTGTTAGCAGTGTAGAGCACTATGTTATGAGCTAACATGAGAAATGTGAGAACTGTGGCCTCAGCTTAGCAGGCTGTTTGTTTTCCTCAACCCAGCGAGTGCTGTTTGTCATTCTCCAGCTCCGTCGTATGAGTTTCAAGGACTCTGAAGTCATCGACACAAATCGATATTCCCAGCAGCCGAGAAGGAGCCAGCACTACGGCACCTGTAAGGACGGCGGTGACGTGCCTATCTAAAGGGGTCATCTTATCAGCATGTATGCAACACCTGCTCCGTCTCCTATCGAGAGCTGCTCAATGGCGCTGCATTTCGATGTGGGCTTCGCAAAGTAGCAAGTGTGTTCACCCGGCGCACAATGGGAGGATGTAAAGGTCAGCAGAATGGGGGCAAATTCCCAGCAGCAGGGAGGAGAATGGGCCGTGAAGAATCGACCTCTTTATCTGACACCCCTGGCTGTATGAATGCAGCCACGTTTGGGCATGATAAAGATAAGCATCTGGGTGAAATCTAATGTCGCTGTAATGTTTTGGGGCCCTTGTTTTGGAGGCCAGGGAGAAGGAATGCTTCAGCTTGATTTGAAAAGTACCTGGGGTTTGATGTGGGGGGTGGCCATTTTTTGAAAGGTCAACTTTAGACATGAAGGCTGCAAAGAGTAAACAGGTTGCACAAGCTACCTGTGTTATAGAATGGGTTGCAGTTTTATTGTCCTGCCTGCACAAACTGCCTGCCTCAGAATGGGTTGCAGTTTGATTATCCTGCCTGTAGACAGCTAGCAGCTCAGTGGCTAAGGATGTGAGCCGTCATTTGTAAGATTTCAGTGTTTTTCCCAGGAAAGCATTTCTGTCACTGCGTTCCAGTACAAATGCCTACCTGGGGAAGCAGGGTAGACTGTAGCCCTTCATGCTGAATAAGCTGCTTTCAGTTAAGATGTGTATAAGAAAGTCTCGTGTTACATGCCTCTGTCTGTGCAGTAGACGGGCGCACTCATGTGCGTCTCAGTGACATAAGCTGAGTTTGCAGACTAGACCCAGCAGAGCTCAAAGCCAACACTTTAAAACACCACATCACAATCCAAATAGGGGCTTCGTGGGTCTTTTAACTGCATCCCATGGATGACACACTGGCACAGACATTTCTATGACACGCCATGCTCATGAGGTTTCAAAACCTCACCAGGGGTAAAGCAGCTCCCACAGCGAACCACATCTTCAGTCATACAATTCATTTATTTAATAAAAAAAAGAAAACCACCCTGAATACATATGCATGTTAAATTAGCAGAACTATTCTGCAATGAATGACAATGCAATTAAGTGCCGAGGTATTTCACATGCTTAAATACAGGGAGGAAATGGGCACTTTGAGAGGAAAAGGGCTGCTTTAAATAGCTGGCCATTATGCTCGTGAGCCAGACCGCGATGACTGAACAGTTTAATTTCCTCACTTTGTCACCTTAACAGCAGCTCTTCATGACTTGACGTGGGATCCAAGTTAAAACAATAAATATTCACCAGCGTCTCACCTTATTCCCAATCGGTTTTAATTACACAAGCTCAGATAGGGGTAACCGTAGTAAAACCCACAAGAAAATGTATCACTATGTGTGATTTTTCCAATGAGTTTAAATGCAGTCAGGAAGGTTTACTTTTTCAAATAAGGGTTGGGCGACTTACAGCATAGAAGCAATACCAGCCTGTTAACTTCCCCCACTATGTAAAGAATGATAACTAAATTGCTTTTATGTTTTTTGTTTTTATATAATTTCTTAAAATTGTTTTTAAAAAGTAAATTTTGGATACATTTTAAATCGCTAAAATGTACATTAAATATGGTACCTACCAATATTATTTATCTTTGCTGTGGTTACAGACCTCACGTTTAACCCCAGTGTGTGGAGACGCTTTGAGGAATATCTTATCGTATGACTCCAACTGCATGAGAAATGAACTTGCTTTTGTGTGACAATGGCTGATGAAATGTAAATTGGCATCACTCTCTCTGTGACCTAAAATTAATTCTTACAATAAAACTTACAGCAATTATGTCAGCATTTGTTAACAAAAACATGAAAAGTTATTCATTTATTTTTACTCCATAAGTGGAATTTTATGCGTTTTTGACCCTCCCATAGACAGATTTAGTTTGATGCTATGATAGAGCTTATTTTCAATTGGTTGAAACATTCAAATAATCAGGTAATTTTTTTTTATAAAAACATTTATGTGTTTGCATTTATTTACTTATTTACTTTGGAACTCAGATTTAACTGGTTTCCCCATCAATTTATATGTTTGCTAAAATCATATTTGTAAGCTTTTGCAATCTCCTATCTTCTGAACCCACTCCTTGTATAGATCTTCTTCAGATCTTTAACAGTTTGAGTGTTCCTATAACTCCAAGCTGTGTAAATCTTCCTTCCAGTAAGAAGATACTCCACAAAAGCTCTTCTGTTACTCTTTCACATTGCTTTTATAACTTTAATTTATCAAGTATTCATTATAGTTTTGCCAGTTTTCCATACACGTGTCCTTTGCTGTTAACAGTTGAGTAGCGCCTTTGGAATATCACCCACTGTATTCTCTCGGGGTTCTGTTTGTGATGTCTCTCACACTGGCTCTGACATCTTGCTGCTGTTTTGTCCTACACATTCAAACTCTACAAGCTCTAGACTCTAGCCGTTGGCGCTCTGGTCCCTGTGTATATGACGGCTGTACGTGACACGCGGCTGGTGTTTCCTTCAGAAACAAAAGCTCACTAGCAAAAAGGAGCTCCGCTTCTTCCCCGAAAGCTTTGTGTCCAAAGCGGTCTTGAGAGAAAGGCTCTGCTGCTTCCAGCACACCTCAGTGATAGAACGTTTGTAAATCAAGGCACCTTCAGCCTGAAGTTCATCAGTATTCAACATCTCTTCTTGGACAGTTGAGCAGAGGACATGGGCTTTAGTGAATATCCAAATAATGACAGATATAATTAGAGGGCAGTAGCGCCTCATGCCAGCATGCCCCTTTGCTGTTTCTTACCACATTATTGTGTACTTTTGTGAATACACTCTTTTGTGCAATGCTATTGGATTTTTGTGCAGTATTTTTTCCCCACTGTCCAGCACAAAGCCTTATTTATCACTTTCCCCCACCAAATGCTTTTTGCTAACTAATTGAGAACATGCACAACATATAGACTGCATGCCAGTTAGAATACAAAGCACTAGGCTGTTTTGCTATGATGAATTCATTGCATTGAAAGTGTAATGAATGACCAGTCACTGAAGCTGTACTACATCCATGTGTTCTAAAGCCATTTTCCACAATAGTCCACACTGACTCCTGAGCAACTTGCAGGGTTGGAAATGCTTCTGATTCCTGTTAAACAAAGCCACCTGACAAAGAAAAACCTGAAGATGAACCTGTGATGAAATAATACAGTTTGGGTTATATTGGAGGACTCAGTTTAGAGGAAAATAAAAGTAAAACCCCAGCATGAGCATCAGAAATCAAGTCTGGTTCACAATGTTAATATGGAAACAGTTCTGCACTGTGTGTCTTGGATTGTGTCAGTCAGTGTTGGGCCAGTGGAGAAGCCCAGTTGTGAGCTTCGGAATGACCCAAAAAAGAGCATATGGACTCATTTGTTCACCATTTTAATGGCTACTTTTACAGAATATCAATGAAAGTGCTTTAGGACGCTGTGATGACAGAGTAATGCTTTTGACATAAATGACAGTGAACCCTCAGGAGAAGACAAAAAATGGCCCAAAACAGGGACTGATCCAACGGACGACCCCGACACCTGGGTGTGTGGATGACCTGCTTCATATGATGCCCTCAAAATGTCCTCGTCCTTGGCTGTCATCTGTAGCTGTCTCCCCAGCCTGAGCGATGTGATGAATTATGGTGTCGTTGGGATGGCTGTGACACAGTAACAGAGGGGACATCTTACATCTGAACATAGGAGGATGCTTAGTGACATTCACTCACCGACACTGAAATGAACTCGTGTCTTTCTTTAGCAATAATAACAATGTTGTTGACTTATTTGAGCAATTTTATCCATAAAAGGCAAGTCCATGACAAGGCTTTGAGTGTGGTGTCTGGTATGTCTGAGTGTTGGTGGTGAAAAAGACTTGTTAACTCACTTTTGAAAATGCTTATCAATCCTTAATAACTTTTACCTGGCCTATCCAATGACACTGATATTGTTTCCCAGAATTCCCCAGGCTCGTGGGTCCGTGTTAGAAAATACCCACTTGGACCACTAGAGAGTGTCAGTGACCTGGCAGATTTTGCTCCACTTTTTAGGTACCGTAGCTTGTGAAGTGTGTCCATCCAAGTAACATCACACATGTTGTACACACTCAGATTCCTTGTAATTGGGCTTTAGTTATGCAGACAATATCCAGCAGGGCTGCAAAAATGGAGATCTTTTCTGACCAAACAGCTAAAGGATATGATCTATCATTAATGAAGACTGGATACATACTTGAATCTCATAGCCTAATAATAACAGCTTGAAAAGTCTGTCTCTCCCTACTATGGTGATCATGGAGACAGCAGACAAGATAAAACGAAATGCAATCCACAACTTATGAGCGGGAGAAGTCAGAGGCCAACAAACAGGATTCGCTGAGACAGCTACCAATGGTCGCCTTCAACAAACATCTTCTTCTTCTTCTTCCTCTTTCAGCTGCTCCCTCTAGGGGTCACCACAGCAGATCATCTGTTTCCATACCAACCTGTTCTCTGCAGCTTCTTCTGTCACCCCAACCTCTTTCATGTCCTCCCTCACTACGTCCATGAACCTCCTAAAGGCTTCATAAAGCCTTCCTCTTCTCCTCCTGTCTGGCAGCTCCATCCTCAGTATTCTTTTTCCTATATACTCTGTATCCCTCCTCTGCATGTGTCCAAACCATCCAAGTCTCGCCTCTCTCACTTTGTCTCTGAACCGTCCTACCTGTGCTGTCCCCCTAATGTGCTCATTTTTGCCTTCAACAAACATCTGTTATTTTCAAAAGGGAAAATTAAGGGAATCAAACATAGTATGAAGGCCTGAGCTCAGTCTTCCATTTCTTCCTATAGAGATGAGTAGAAGGCAAGAGAGGGGACTTGTTTTAACTGGTAAAGAAGCAAATTGCCTCTCAAGCAGTTACAGTCTATAACGGCCCACTGGGAGGTGAAGCAATATGCTTTATTGCTGACGTTTAATTCAGTTGTTTTCAGTCATTGAAGTTTCTGTCGTTATAACGCGTTTGGTCTGCCACTTTAAATTACTGCCTTCTAGTGATACTGTTTTGTCCTACATTTTTAAACAAAACATGTCTGCACTGCATTTGAAATGTTATGCTATTTTACAGTGTAATATTTATTTTTTATTTGGTTCTTAATTAATACATTCACAATTCAGCTTTGCTTTGAAGCGACACGGTTTTGCAGTATTGCTTCCTGGATTTGTTTAATGAAGCCGCGATCCAAGTGCAACCGTCCGAATGTATTCTGCGAGCAGATAAAATAGAGAGCCATGAAGGTCTCAATTAGCCATGCTTGTTTGATGTTTGACAATCCATTACAGAACTCATGAATAGCGCAATTTATCACCACACCTGTGAGAATCCATTTACTGTCTAATTCCATAACAGCATGCGGCAATTAAGGAAAAAAATATCATCCGCGCTTCTTAGAATGAATCACTCAGTTTCCCTCTTTGTCTGAGAGTGGAATGGTAAAAAATACTGTACATTGTGATTTCTCACGCCACGCTTTCCTCCTGGTCGTTTGCTCAAAGTGAATGATGTGTTGCGGAGAGGGGAGGGGTGCTGTGCTACATTTCTCATTATACACGCCCCACTACGTTGTTTTTCTGCTTCTGGGTTACTTTTCGTTAATTAGAAAAACATCCCCGATTTAGTGTTATAACATTTTGCAGGATTAAAATGTGTTAAATTTCCATCCTTTGTGAATTTATCAGTATATAAAATGAAACTTTCATAGTCAGTCACAATGATAGCAGAGTAAACAAACGGGAATATTTCAGACTTCTTATATATACAAATTAGGTGTATTTCGTGTTAGCAGTTCTGTGTGTGTTGTCTTTAACCGTATTCAGTTTCTGATGAAAGGAAACCATCTTATCATTATCAACACTTATCTAAAGAGAACCAAACAAGAGGTACTTTAGCGGCGCTATCGTGAGTAATTCGCGAAAAAACACCAGGTAAGTAACATGATGTACATGTATGCAACCCAAGGACACCTCCTGCTCCTCCAGATAAGATGATGGAGTGTCAGAAAAAAAGCAGATGTTTAGCATTCGATGTATTCTGCATATGCAAGCATTCACAGCGCTTTTCTCAATCCCTTCCAGAAGAAGAAGAAGAAAAAAAAACAATCAATTCATTCATCTCTTGATTGGTTTTGCTGGAAGCTGCTTTTTTTTTCTTTTTCAAAGAAAACCGTGTTTCTCACTGCGTGTTTCCTATACGCGGTGTTTCTGCAATTGATTGGTTGAAAACAATTCGTTTCGCGGCGTACCATTAATAAGCCAGGGGCGGCGGGGGGTGCCCTCCCCCCACCCACAATTTGATATAAATGCAAATTAATAAGAGGAAGTGAAATGTGATGTGGATAAAGGATGATGACAAATGCAAATTTCAGGTTCTAATTAAGGACGCATTTGTTAGTAGTTGTGGCCTGACTCTGGGATCAAGTAGGCGGAATGAAATAGTAAATTAATTATTTTACTTGTCTTAACGTGTAAATCTGGCTCTTATAAGAAAAAAGAAAAAGAGGCCCACCTTTGATTGAGTGACCATTCTTCCTACCTCATACATCACATGGCTGTTTTAAAAATTAGAACACCACAAATAGCGTGGTTTTATTAATTCCATTTACTGCACAGCCATTAGTTTTATCTCAGATAAGGTAAAAGTTTTAGGTGTCTTTTAAAATGGAAGAAGTATCCAAATATAGACATAGCTCAAGGATGTTCCAGGAGTACTTTTCCTGAACAAGGTATCAGCTGTTTAAGGATGTAGCATGAAATAGTGCTTGTATAAAGTTAAAGCTTCTTTGCATCAAAGATAGTGTGGAGTGAATAACAATTTTCTGTTTTTGAAATCTGTAATTGTAATAAAGCTACGGTACCTAAATAACGTTGCTTAAGTCTTCTTGACATTTGATCTTTAAAATCCAGCCAGTTTTAACACATAGGTTGTAAAGAGTTATGAACATCTTTCACATCCACACAGACGAGGACGTGTCATGCAGAGCGCTTGTCAGCTGTGAATACTGAGCACGTTACCTTGCTCTTGGGAGAACAGTGTAGCGGTGTAACCTAGAAAAATATTACCTTGTAAAATATTGAATTTCAAAGTTAACAGTTTAGAGCACACTTTGGGATCACAATGTTAAAAAAAAAAAAGTAAGTGTCCCTCCAGTCAGTCCATCAAATGTGCCGTGGAATAAATTCAACACTAACTATTACTGGTGAATTGTTATATTTTATTTTGTAAATGACAATGTAGAATGTATCTTGGGAGTGTTGCTGTTTAAAACACATGGCAGGCAGGCAGTTAGGACAGGGTAGTGTGAGCATCTCAGCGGGACGTTCTTGCTGGATGTTTCCGGGACCCTGGGTCAAGGAACGGGGAGTGTAGAAACAGATGGGAGCTCTGTTCATAGACATGCTCACTGAACTCACATCTCATAAAACAGCGGCTCCGTGTTCCTGTGGAACATCTGCATGGGAGACGGGCGAGTGCACAGCACTTGTGTTTCTGTACCATGCTGTTGGCCGGGGGTTGTGCTGTGGCCAGTGGCGGGTCCGGTGTGCCCTGGTGTGTTTGTAGCAGATGCAAAGGAGTCACCCGTAGGCACTGCAGGGTGCCTTGATGCAGCATACGGACAGCAGTCACCAGTGAACTCGAAGCAGGGTGGTCTGTGAGGCCTTGGTCTGCCCTGAGCAGCCTGCTCGACCTGATCCAGGGTCAGATCGCAGGAGCTGGTAGGATCTCGCCCCAGCTTAATGGACGGAGGAGGCTTTCAAGTGTTTTCAGATGGCACTTTTGGTGTCCAACATTGCTCTAGTGCTCACAGTAAATTATGAGGTCATTTTTGCACATTTCATTTGTTTTTTGTACAACCAGGAATGAGTGTTTCAGGCTTTAGTTTATGAATTTGGATGCAGAGTATAAAAAGCCATGAGGCCCAGTGAGCAGGACTTAATTATCTCAAGTGCCTCAGTGGGACCTGGGTGTATTTTCTAAATCATACCCCCAAATCAAGGCTTTTCACTGCAAGTAAATGAGACCTTGACAGTTTGTGAGTTTAATTCTGGTTTTTGGAAATGTAAGTAATTCAGTGCAATACACCATTGGTTCCCAACTAGGGGTCCATTGCCCACTAGGGGGCCTCAGTGAAGGCATACCACAAAATTTATTTGAAAAGCTTAGAAAAAAATTACTGCATTGATTACATTCCAGCTACAGTTTCACAAAGCTCCAACAACCAGCAATAAAAGACAGAGATGCTGTGTTACAAGCTTGACTGCTGCTGTAATGCATTATCTGCACTAAAGTACTCTCTGACTCTCTGATGAGTGTATGAGGCCTTCCAAGTTGGTTCAGTATTCACAGACAAAACATGACACATACAAGACAAACCCACGTCAAGGGAAAAGCACAGAAACTGATTAGTACTCAGGATGGCATAAACAAAACGAATAACATGAAACTTGAAAATATCCTTCACTGTAGTTTAAAAAATAGCCCAGCATAAAAACCTAATAGTACTAAGGAAACTTTGAAAATTAAAAATGAAAATTATTAGGGGGACAGCAGAGGTAGGATGGTTTGGAGACAGAGTGAGAGAGGTGAGACTTAGATGGTTTGGACACGTGCAGAGGAGAGATACAGAGTATATAGGGAATGTTGAGGATGGAGCTGCCAGACAGGAGGAGAAGAGGAAGGCCAATGAGGAGGTTTATGGATGTAGTGAGGGAGGACATGAGAGAGGTTGGAGTGACAGAGGAAGCTGCAGAGAACAGGTTGGTATGGAAACAGATGATCCGCTGTGGCGACCCCTAGAGGGAGCAGCCGAAAGAGGAAGAAGAAGACTAAGGAAACTTTGATTTAGCACTGAGCAATCAAAATTGTGAGGAAATTATTTGGGGAGTAAAGAATAGCAAGAATATTAGCAAGAAGGACACTCTTAAATGATATTGTGATTTGTCGTATCTCAGTGTTAGAAGACAGAAATGTCAAGCTTGTGATGCAGCTTCATGATGGTGATGTTTCCCTTCAGGATGAGCGTCTGTAGTCTTAAAAGCAACCAGACGAGCGTCACTCGTGATGGCTGCTTTTGTTTCATGCAGAAATTTTAAAACATTAATTTTCTATTCTCAACAATGGGTCCAAAGCACAGTGCTCAAAGTGCTTCTGAAAGGGTTCCTGAAAGGAGAAATGATGCAATGGCTCTGACACAGAAGGTGAAATTACAAGGTATGCTTTTAATGGAGAGTCTGAGTGTGGCACAGCACCGTTTGGTTTGAAACTCGTAATATACTTTTTTATGTTATCTGTCAGGCCAGCAGACTGTTATGGGTTGAGGCTGAGATGGGGGGTCAAGTATTATTGGCAAATTTTAACGTTCATGAGGGTCTTCTGCCCCTAACCCTCACAAATGTGAAGGTACAATTGTACACTAAATTGGAAATTGGTATCATAGACAATAATACAGAAATTATCTTAAAATTTAATTTCTCTGTTTCCACTGAGACATTCAGGACTGTGTATGTAGTAACCCACTATGAAATTGCACTGAATTAGTTATGCAGTATAAAGAGTATAGATATGTTTTCTTTCACTCTGCAATGAATAAACAGTAATACACGCATTTAAATATAATTGCCCTGCACAGTAAATGCCTTAATACACATACAATTTAAAACATTTTCATCTCTTATCAGAACTAATTCAACTTATTCATGCATGATCTGATTTGTAGTTTGCCACATTTTGTAGGGGTAATAGTAAATGGGAAGTATCTGATTTTACTGGCCTCCATAAAACATGTCTATAAATAATACCCATGGTGCATTGCAGTATGCACCAAACTGTGGGATCACAGAAATTTGTATCGTGGAACAGTTTCCTATAGGGACAATAGGCTTAACAAAGTGTGGTGGACCACCAGTGTACCACAATGCCGCAGTGAAGCTGCTGGATACACACTACCCATTGTAGTCCATCAGCACACTCCTGAGTTTGTCATAACTGAAGGCTATTCAGGAATATTCCATGGTGGAGCTTGAGAAAAGCTTTTAGTGAAAACACTGTAATCACTCTGTTTGCACCATGGCGAGGCCCAGCTGTGTGCTGGTGGACTGTTTTATTACGGGACGTGACAGGAATTTGTAGCTATTAAAAGCGAAAAAGTCACACATTCATGACAGTAGAGGGCTCTCTCGGAATGGGGTTAGGAGGCAGCTGGTGCGGGACAAGCTAATTCCTAGCAGACTGCTGTGCTGTGACCGCAGGGAGGGGTTCTGCAAAGAACAGCCACCTTCACAGGAAGGAGAGGACCGGCAGTGTCACTTACTGCTGCTCCTGTCTGTCTGCACAGGATTTCCCGAGATATTTGTACCACTGACAGTAATGTGGCCCACTTTGAAGTGCACTGAGTTATAGTAGACTGATTTTTTTCTGCATCATTTAGCTTAACCACACCTCCAAGACATCCACCCCATATGCTTACAGATTGAGATCAGCTTATGCTGTCTGAGGGTATCACAGCCCGGTCTGGTCTGGTTTGGAGACAAAAAGAGAAGATATACAATAGAAACAGCTGTGATAGAGCTTCCAGCCAGGATGCACAGACAACAGGGTATTTTCAGCAATTACTTCCTACATGTGAGTGAGCTGATTCAAGGTCTGAAGTGGCAGGCCTTGGTTTAAATCAAAGTACAGTGCAGACTGGGAGGACAGTGTAGCCAATTTCACTTATCCTCATGGAGAAGGCAAATCAAAAGTGATAGAATGGGGGGGGGGGGGGGGGGCCAAAACAAAATATGTTTAAAACCACAGCAAGCCGGGCACGGGGGCAAAAATTAAAAAACCGCCCAATAAAAAAAATTTGGTGGGGTGTGGCTTGGGGAGGGGG
>JABJVR010004230.1:0-14941 GCA_025773905.1 Chitala chitala
AAACTAATGATTATTGACTACCCTCAAGCAGTCATCAGGGAGCCTAGCCTCAGGGCCTTTCCCAGGCAGACACCCCCCCCCCCCCCCCCCCGCCCCCGCCCGCAAAACATCACAAAGTGGAGCAGCCTCTAAAGTAACTAAACGCTGTCTGAGCACTAATGAAGTCACCCTTCACATCTACCTGTTTGTTTTACGCAGGTGGCTACATACAGGTGTCTCTTGAACCTGTGTCAGCCCTCCTTCCTTGTACGTCATTGCATGAAGTTGACTAACCTGTATACAGTCTGCCCACACGTTCTCGAGGGCTCCAGACACCCCTCAGTTAGAGGGATGGTGGCACATTCACAGCATACCTTCCTCCTGGCGTACACAATAACTCTCTTGCAGGTTGTACTTGCCATCTACCAATTCCTGCTGGAAAGACAACAAGCCCTTTCTGTTTGTGCTTCGGTCAATGTTGATCACCCACCTGTTACACATCAGGAGTAATGGCAGGATTACAAGAACAGGAAGTGGTGATTTTCCTCCCAATGATCAGTAAATATAGCATATAAGCCTTAATCAACAATTTGAAAAATGAGAATACCCAGTCTAATATATATATATATATATATATTTGTATATATATATACAAATATGTGTGTCCTGCATATCATGCAGTGTAATTAATGTTGTATTGACCCATGGACTGAAAAAAATAATCTGTACACTAAGCAAGTTGTGAAAAACTAAAAAGGTACATAATGTTTCAGATTCTATGAGCATTTAACCAGCTCTCCATTCATAAAGAAGCACCTGACAAATGTTCTAAGGATGCAGACAAAAAGAATGGTAGCAACATTCTACTCCCAGCTACTGGCAACCAATGTTAGTGCAGGACAGGCAGCCAGCACTCCTGATTGGCGCTCTTCCAGCCGTCCTTTGCCCTGCCAATGAGAATGCAGGGTTCCTTGTCTCTGTATCCAGGCGAACAGGAGGCTTATTGAAGCTATGTTGTGAATGAGAGCCACAGTGCCATATTGCACTGGCTTACTTAGTGTCCCAAATTCACCGTGCCGCATAGCCCTTGACGCCGGAGCACAGCCACGTTTGCTTTGTGCCACATCACAGAAGTCACATGTGTCACACAGAGCTTTTTTGGATGTTTAATACTTTGAACACCATAGCGGTCCCAGCTGTATGTCAGCTGCACAAAACATGCTAAACTGGGTCACAATATACACGCAAACATATATGCCACATGAAGAGCCGCAGCAGTATTTTTTAAAGCAATAAATGAGAAACAGGTGTAGATGTCAAAACTCCCAGTACAAAAATAAACCAGACTCACATTAAATTCATTGAAATCGGTTGACACATTGCATGAAAACTCCAAGATGGCAACTGAATAAAAGCATCTTATTTGCATTGAAACAAACAAAAATGCAGGAACCATAGGGGTACAGCAAAATATTTTCAATGTTATTTGAACCATCAGTTCTGGTTCACAGTTAGAGCTACTCTAAAACTGATGTTCTACTGCAAACATGTGAAGCAGCCACAAAACATTGTAGGCAAATCGTGTCTACGCATTTCAGAAGAGGGACTTTGTCCAGCATTGTTTGGTAGAATAAATTTGTATTATTAAAAGGAAACTGGCGTACCAGAACTTTTCTTCTGCCTTTTTTCAGGAATCTGTCTGCTTATCACTGACTGCCGGCATTTCCTGAGAGTTTGCTGGACGGACCCGAACACTCCCATGGTTCTCACAAGGACACACTTGGTGAAGGCGCCCTCTAGAGGCAGAAATGGAGAAGCATGTTCCAAATGGTGTGAAAGAATTCTCAAAAATGAATGAAAACACACACTTTGCAATTAACATTTTTTCCTCAGTCATATCACATCAAATTTAAATATTCCCGTGTAAAATTTCGAAAATTAAAAATACTGTAAAGACCCACCATATTTAACAAATATTTTTAAATAATTTTGTCCAGCCATTACTTCCCGAGTTTTTAGTTGTAGGCGCAAAGTCTATTAAAGGACTACCTTTAATTTGAAAAATGAGACAAAATGCGTGCACACCGTATGACCCACATTTTTAACAGAATAATGAATGAAGACTCTTAATCGGATTGTTGCGTCACTCCCCCATTCAAGAGCAGGTAATCATCCGCAGCAGTCTGATACTGCCCACTAGATGGCAGCAGTACGTACAAAAAAAGTTTTTAATACTACGACCGGAAATCGGAAACTTTCCGACAAACCAAATATGGCGTCTGGGGCGGCGCAAGAAAATGACGTAATGCGTGTATACTGGGGACGGTTCGGTGGAAAATGGCAGCTGCTAGCGAACAGCAGCAGACTCACAGACCAGGTGTTTATAAACAAAAAAACAAACAACACAAACATGGCAAGCATCGCACAAAGGGTGAGATCGAGAGAGAACATAAAGGTAAGTTGGACACAGCTGGTTAGGCTGTTGCGGTTATGTAAGGAACCAAGGCAAGGCAGGGGAACTCTAGCACGTGTTAGCAACTCACATGTTAACGTGGGTTTAAATAGCCAGCTTAGTGAAAGTTTTACTGACCCTTTCATTTGTGATTTAACAAGATATATATATTTTAGAGGTAGTCGCCGAATTTTTATATTCATTAACATCACGTTGAATTTCTGCATATTATTTACGTTTCGCGCATTTATGTGCTTTAACAGTGCTCGCTGATTACAGTACTTATCCTCACATGCTATGGCTAGCTTGTCGCAGTGCGTTAGCGCTGACTGACAACACCGGCGGACGTAGGCTGTTGGAAGGGCAGGGGAAAATAAAAAGTGCACATATTGCATGTCGTACACCCCCCTCCAATTGCTAGTAGAATGGTACACTGTGTTTCTTCAGCACTGTATCCCATTTTGTCTATTGGAAAGGGCACCCTTTGGAACATTTAATCATGGAGTGGTGGTTTAAAGCGTACTTCATAATGGCACCCTTTTCCATTCAAAGACTACTTATAGAGATTGTGGAGACCATTCTGAGGAAACTTCATTACATTTCCTCCACTGGAAGGGAACTCATGAAGACACTTCATCATATTTTCTCCACTGAAAGGGCACTCATTAAGACACTTCATCACATTTTCTCCACTGAAAGGGCACTCATTAAGTCACTTAATTAAATTTCCTCCACTGGAAGGGCACTCATTTAGACACTTCACATTTTTTTTTTTTGCACTGAAGGGCACATCATGATACTGTCTCACATATAGGGGGCACCCTAAGTGGCACTGAATCCTTTTTGTTTTCCATATAAAGGGCAGCCAAGAGCAGTATTTTCACCATTTTTGAGGGCACTTTAGCAACAGTTTTTCAACTATTTAGGCAGGGGTTGCCTAAATATATGCCTCCATATCCACCTTCAAATTGTGACTGTTGATTTGCTGCCCAGGCCGAGTGCAGGTCATGACCCTCACCAAAAAGCAGAGGAAAGAGCAGCGTAAGGTGGACCGCAGACACCAGGCCAGCCAGATTCGTCGCAACAAAAAGGAGCAGGTGAAGGATTTTCTGACCTAAGTGTGCCTAAATCGGCAACACAGTTTTCAGTAGTACAGTATGCTGATTCTTTTCCACCTCTTTAATGCAAAAATTTTCAACAAAGTAAATGGATCAAACACACTGTCAATTTCAAATTGTAAAATAAAGTGATGCATGTTCTCGGGGTCCAACATTTCACGGGGATCGCTCAGAATGTCTTGGTGTGCTCTTGGCCGCTCAGATTGCCCACTGTTTGTGTCTCACCTCTGACCTCCACGCTCAGGTGCTTACAGAAAAGAGGCGCCTGGGCAGCCGGGATGGGCCACCTCATCTAGTGGCGGTCGTGGCGCTGCACGCGGGTGTCGATGCTGGCTCTGTGATGCGGCTTCTCCGCGGGGACGATGTGGGGGGGCTGGTTCACGAGAAGGAAGGGGTAGAGACGGCCCCGGACAGTTTTGGGCTCGTCCTGCCACGTTTCAAACAGAGGTTCATCTTCCTCAGACCACAAACGGGTAACTCACGAATGTTCACCGGCCCACGTGTGTTTGTAAAGATTCGTAAAGTGACCATGTCGGTAATTTGCACTTCTCATTGTCCCTAAAGAGGACATGCACGCCCTGCTGGATGTAGCCAAGGTGGCAGACAGCCTGGTGTTTGTGTTGGACTCCACGCTGGGCTGGGATTTCTATGGGGATTACTGCCTTACCTGTCTTTTTGCTCAGGGCTTGCCCAGTCATGGTAAGCTGCTAAACACACACACAAACACACACAAATTTGTCCCAAACTCCTCCTTGTCAGAAAATGTTTTTAAAAATTATTCTTTTCTTGTGTTTGGTTGTTATCTGTAGACTAAGGTTGTATTATGTGATTTGAGAAAAATCAGGTGACTTCTGAAATGCAGCATCTGATTGTGCATCTTTGGTGTGCTCTCTGTCCCGCCCCCTTTTTCTGTCCCTCCCCCTTCTATCTCCCTGCGGCCCTTCCTTACCCTAGTTCTGGTGTGTCAGGGCACGGCAGCGCTGGCGGTGAACAAGCGGGTCGAGGCCAGGCGGGCGCTGGCTCGGGCCGTTGCGGTCCGCTTCCCTGACGCACGGGTCTTCCCCCTGGACTCGGGGGCAGATGCAACCATGGTGCTGAGACAGCTGGGGGCACAGCGGCAACAGCGCCTCAGTTACCGCTCCCGCCGAGCGCACGTGCTCGCCCAGCGGGTGTCCTACGTGCCCGGTACAGCCGGTCTGGGGACCTTGCTCGTTACAGGTTACGTCCGTGGGCGCCCCCTGCAGGTGGACAGACTGGTGCATATAGTCGGCCATGGGGACTTTCAGCTTAGTCAGATCGATGCCCCTGCTGACCCCCTGCCTCTCCTGTTGGCTCCATCACACCCATCAAAGCTGGGGAAGGGAGGCGATGTGGATATGCAGGTGGGTCTTTCAGGGTTTTGATGTATTTATTTTTTTCAGCCTTTAGTCTGTTGTAGTGCAGTTAAATGACACAGTAAGTCTCGGAGCTTTACACGTCCGCCTCGGGTCAGAACCAGGTGAACGTGGAGGGTCTCACAGTGGAAAACGTTAGAGATGTTGTCAAAGACACAGACAAGGTTCCCTGTCGGTCCACACAGAGGAAACCATGCTGGTGTCACACTAAACAAACTGCTTACAAGTTATTCAAATTCAACGTTCAGCTGGATAAACCAGTTACAGTTTGGGCAGGAATGTCAGTTAATCTCATAAATATGATGATGAGGAAGGTTATGTGAAGCTGTTCCTAGCAGAGCCAGTAAGCGGTCCTCTCACGTGTGCTGACGTTTTGATGGTGCAGTTCTGATGGCCAGCCTTTTGTGCAGGACCAGGAAGCTCTGGGTGGAGATGGTGGTCCTACACGAGTCCTGATGAAAGCGGACCCTCTGCACAGGGAGAGCCTGCAGGCCGAAGCAGACGTTGATCCAATGGATGGAGAACAGACCTGGCCCACGGATACAGAGCTGCTGGAGGCTGAAGGTCAGTCACCAGCTTGGGTTTCATGGACGTACATGTCTGAGGAGGTGAGGGGAGAGGGGGCTGCTTTGTCTAACTTGGTTAGGACAGAAGGTCTGGGCAGACGAGCAGAGGTGCAAGGGCTGAGGAAGCTTCACGTTAACCTGGTTTAATTACAGCTGGCAATGGTGAACCAGCTGTAAGTCCTCCTAGTAATTTGTCAAATACATCTCCAACACTTTTGCACTGATGATTAAGAGAGAAATAAAAGCAGGAAGATGAAGGTTCCAAAGGGAACATCAGACTACCAGGCCACCTGGATCCTCGATGAGGAGGGAGAGGGTGAAAACAGCGGCAGTAGCAGCGACGATGAAGACGATGATGGTGACGGGATGATGGAGGACTGCATGGATGAAGAGGAAGCCGAGACGGAGTCTCAGGTGTGCAAGTGGTGTTTTTCCTGTGCAAGTCTCACCTCCGCTGAACTTTATAATGTGTTCTGTGTCAGATATGAAAGTTCGGGTCATGGCAACAAAACGTCACCTTTGGATTTTTACTGTGCGAAAAAACAACACGTTCTGTTCAGAGGGCGAAAAGTGTGAGCAGTTCATATACCGTTTGCCAACCCATTACATTCCTCATACAGGTAGAATATTAGTAAAGCTGAACCAGCGAGGATCGCATGGGGTTCAGGACCTGGAGTTATAGTCAAGGATGAAGATTCATGGCTTATGTTTAAGTGTGTTAACGGCGTCAGAACATAGAACGAAGTGTGCACAGATAGATTTGAGTGAAGAAAATGTCATCTGCTCCGACCGATCAGACGCGTTTAAAACAATAAATTTCCCAGGCGCACTCTGTTCTTCCCAGTGGCGTCTGTTGCCACGCTCAGCCTTGTGTTGTTTTGGTTGCCATGATGATAGCTGACAACATTAAGGACAGGGTTAGACAGTAGGGGTCAAGGCTGAAGACTGGGTGTGTGTTTGTCAGCGGGGGGAAGGGGCACGCAGAAGAATGCGGCGACAGCGTATACGTGAGCCGGTGTTGGCGTACGCCCCACTTCAGTGACGGCCGTGTTTGTTTTTTTCGCCGTGTGCTGCTGGGCCTCAGTGCCAGTCCGCCCCCCTCAACAATGGTGTTTGGGGTCTGCGACCCCGAGAGAAGGCTGCGCGACTTCCTGTTCCTAGGACGCCGCTTCCTGTCCAGGTCCATGGGAGATCCGGCTGGACGTTTATTTATAATGTCGCTCCTTGAAAGACGATCTTGGAGGGGCTGGGGGGGTCGTCTACATATATGCGGGCTCTGCTCAATTTATTTTCTTTAATCGGCTGTAATACGTGTTTGATGTCTGGGGCTGGGACAGGGCTCCACATGAAAGAGGAGTCTGAATGGTGGTCAGGAACAATGGGGGACAAGACGGGGGGGGCGGTGTTTTTATTTTTGCAGCTGTGGCTCTTTTAGGGCTGGGTATCGACCTGTGTGTGGGGCGGGAGTCTTCCTTACAGGCCCATGGGGGGTACCTAGCATCACAGCTCACTTTTCAAAGTGATGCAGGAACTGCAGCTTAAAAAAACACCCACTGTGTGTCTACAGTACACACACATGCATATATACACACACACACACCTATTTTTAGTCAGACACATGGACTTGAGTCTTAATTCCATCTGAAATTACTGGAACGCGCCATTTGAAACGATCTTCGGTGAGCAAGGCAGAGATGAGCTTAGAGTGCTACACACACACACTCCAGTTTGTCAGACACACCACGTATCCCCAGACACACGTTTGCAGGAAGGAAGTCTCAAATCGATGTGATGGTTAATACCTCACATTACATGTGATTGCGTACATTAATAAATCATTTTAAACTGGTAAGTCATCTAATAACACAGTTCAAAATGCACCTTATTGCTGGTATTGTCAAAGCTCAAAGAAACTAATCTTGAAACACTAGAACAAACAGCAGCACTGCTTGTCGGGCGTTTCCTGGAGAGGGGAGTGGATTCGTTTCGTAGAAATTGTGGTGTTCTAATGCATTGTGTCAAATTCCACTTCCAGATACAAGCAATGTGAGCGTAGGTGTGTGTTTGACGCCTTGCTGTGTTCTTATTACATGTAAATGTTGAGAAATAAGATTGCAGTGGACACGTGTTTGTCTGCACACGTGTTCACTTATTGTGCTTTTGACTGCATCAGGATGCACGTCAGGACTGTGCCTCTGGCTCGGAGGAGGATGAAGAGGAGGAAGAGATTAGTTCAAGCGGACGCGTTGGGGCCGACCAGCGGTACGATGAACAGATGAATGAGGAGGAGGAAAAAGTGGCGCTGCAGCGATACCGCGAGGCCCGCATGAATGACATGTTTCCTGATGAAGTTGATACGCCATTGGATGTACCAGCCAGGATCAGGTGAGGACGGTATCAGGGTCCACACTTGTGTGTAGGTGAACTCGGTCAGAGGAGACACATACTCTGACCCCCTTCGCACCCCCAGGTTCCAGCGCTACCGGGGGTTGAAGAGCTTCCGCTCCTCACCGTGGGACCCCATGGAAAACCTGCCGCCCGACTATGCCCGCATCTTCCAGTTTCAAAGCTTTGAGCGCACACGACGGAGAGTCCTGGGTGAAGCTGCCAAGGAGGATCAGGGGGTCATGGTGAGAGGGGGTGTGTGTGTGTGTGTGTGTGTGTGTGTGTGTGTGTGTGTGTGTGTGTGTGTGTGTGTATTCCAATCTCACTTTGTCACGGCTCTCTTCAGGTGGGTTGGTACGCGACTCTGCATGTGGAAGGTGCACCCCCCTCGGTGATGGAGAGCTTCCAGGCTGGAAAACCCCTCATTCTGGTCTCCCTGTTACCCCATGAGCAGAAGGTGCCTGCACTTAGCAGTTAATGCACATATACACATGCACGCATGCAAACACACACCCGCGTGCGCACACACCCACGCATGCACGCAGAGTTATGCGCATACCTTGCTGCTGATGCTGAGGTAACCATGCCGACCGCTGTATCCTCTCCTGTAGATGTCAGTGATGCACATGTTGGTGAAGAAACACCCCAGCAACACAGACCCCATCAAGTCCAAGGAAGACCTCGTGTTCCACTGCGGCTTCCGCCGCTTCCGCTCCTCCCCCATCTTCTCCCAGCACACCTCAGGTGCTGACACCAGTACTGTCCCAGTACCACTCACTCTTCCTGCTACCGGCTAAGGGCTGAACTATGAGACATTTGCCTAGCTGCTGCGTTGACTCCTACAGTTTAACCTGTACCCGGTGCCCTGCGGGCCAGATCGCTGACCCCTGTGCCCCTGTTCACAGCTGACAAGCACAAGATGGAACGCTTCCTAAGGGCGGATGCACCCACCGTGATGTCTGTGTACGCCCCCATCACCTTCCCCACCGCAGGGGTCCTGGTCTTCAAGCAGCGTGACAATGGTGAGAGGGGATGCAGTGTGGACAGGCGTTGTCATGGTTATGCAGGCGGCTTTATAAATAGGAGATGCTGGGTTTGTGTTACACTGCTGGGGTGCCCAGTGGTGGCATTCCCCCCCAGGAAGCTTTGAAAAATGCATAAAATTTGTCATTAGACATATGTGTTAAGTGTGTTTTCAGTGACCACTGCCCCCCCTTCCTCCCTAGGGATGCAGGACCTGGTGGCCACAGGCACTTTGCTGAGCAGTGCCCCAGAGAGGGTGGTGCTGAAGAGGATTGTCCTGAGCGGGCACCCTTTCAAGATCAACCGCCGCTCGGCCGTTGTCAGATACATGTTCTTCAGTAGGGGTGAGCTGCTGACCAAACGCCCTGCACGCTTAACGGGCAGCAGGCACCATGCCGCCTGTGTTGCTTCTCATGTAACGGTTACAGTTAGAGCTCTAATTAACTAGTAATTGTACCAGAGCCACGACATAACCATAACAGGCATGTAAAGGTGTCCGTCTGACCGCAGAAGTGCTCTTAATGTTGGTTTGAAGCTGTGCTCAGTTAACTAGCAGACCTATAGCAGTGTGTCTGACCATGTGACCTCTAACCTTTGACCTCACCCCATGTAGAGGACGTCCAGTGGTTCAGGCCAGTGGAGCTGCGTACGAAGTGGGGCCGGCGAGGGCACATCAAGGAGGCGTTGGGTAAGTGTGGTGTGGCGTTGCCGTGACAGTATGGTAGTGAGACTGCTGCTGCTCCCCCACGTAACCTAACCCTCCCCCCCCATGCCTGTCTCAGGAACCCATGGACACATGAAATGCGTCTTTGACAAGCAGCTGCCCTCACAGGACACGGTGCTGATGAACCTTTATAAGAGGGTGTTCCCACGATGGAACTACGATCCCTACGTGCCTCAGCCCCTGCCCTGGGTGAAGAGGGAGGGAGTGACGCACTCGGATGAGGTGGACATGGAGTAGACATCCATCGCAGAGGCAGCCACACAGGAACGCCCTGTTAACACCGCCGAACCAGTCTGATTTTCTACCTTGTGTTTCTGGGCTGTTGAAGAATTTCTGCTGTCCACCACTAGAGGGAGACCACATTGCAGAGTGAGCCAGTTGGCAGGTTTCAGCTGCAGACTAAGTTAATTCACATTGTGAGTCTGGACTGAGCCCTAGGATGTTGCTGGTGTGACTGTGGCATTTTATAAATGTTTCAGAGATAAAAGACCAAGAAGTGGAACATAAACTACCATGGCATGATTAATAAAAGCAGGCTGTTTAACGTGACCTTAATGACTTTTGGACTACACACATTACATGTGATGGCTAGTTCTGCCAGTGTGGGGCACAGTCTGGCTAGAGGGTGTGGAATCTCTGCTTGGCATAGAAAAGGGGTTTAAAAGGGTTTTACTCTGTGTTTACTCACGGTGTAGCACACTGGCAAGAGTGCCACAGGGTGTAGACGCTGCCTCAGGCTTTAGTTTTCATGCCTTTCTTTGAGGCCGAATCCTCTTTGGAGGTTTCCATCCCCACAGACGTGCTTGTCAGTGGTGAAGGTCGGGAGAAGGTCGGACTGCCGTGGTTTTCACATGGTGGTACATAGGCGCTTCACAGGCATTTCCTTACTTCCTCGTCTGTCGTTGAGCTAGCGAAGGCCCAAGTCACACAGGTTGGGCTGCCCCCGGCCCCCCGGTTCTGAAATCCCATCCCCTTCAGGGCCCGTGCCAAAGATGTCTAACCCCCTACTCCTGTTCGCTCTCCAATCCCAAACAGCTTCCCAATTTTACAACCCCGCCCCTCAAGATGCATGTTTTTGAGAAACAAATGATTTATGAATGGTAATATTTATCGAGCATCGACACTCCTGCAAGTCTGCAGCTACGTGATTCATGGGGGGAGGGGATTCTGCTGGGACCGCACCGCGGACACGTGCCAGGCTGTCTGAGGTAGGATCGAAGGGTCCCGGCTCCAAGGATACAACACAGCCAAAAAACACGGGATCAAAAGTTCAGCAAGCGCATGTTTTTTCACTCTGTGAGTCTGATTACTCGGAAAAAAGTCAAAATAACGATAAAATAATAATGCAAAACTAATGCTACTCTTGTCAGGAGGGGGCAAATGTGGATCTGACCAATTTCTTTAACAGTTTTGCTTGAAGGACTCAACCCAGATTGAAAAGATCCACACTGAATGAGTGTTCTTACAGCGTCATGCGCAGGAAACCTCGCAGTATATGACCGGTTTAACGAGAAAAAGTGGTGTGCTCAGTCGCTCGGCTGGGGAGCCGCAGTTTTACCTATAACCCCATGCTTTAAAAAGTTTTGCTGGTCGAGATCTGGTTGCACAAGTGGTATACCTACACATTCAGTTGAAATGTTATACATTCTAGCGAATCCGAAATAATGCGGTTAAAAACAACAAGGGTTACTGTCAAGAAATTTAAGCTGAGCTGGACATTAAACTGTTCTGCTGTACTGAAAGTGTAAGTGTTTGGACAGAGGTGTCAGCCGAGAAAATAAATGTAGTGTTTAACTCTGCAGTATGGCGGCTGTTTTGGATGTGAGCGATCGGTAATTACGTGAAAAACGCTGGTCATGGGGTTTCTGTTATGTTCGTTGTTCTGGCTCGGGCCCGTTTGGGTCTGGAATGTTCTGTGGGTCCCAGTTCGCTGCCACCACATTCGGCTGGCTCTGTCTAAATATAATGGGTGAGAGATTTTTCCAGTGGATGGGTTGTTATGGGATATGAAAGCAGTGGGTTTAGTGGGGGAAGGGGGGTGGCTGGAAGGGAAAATGTGAAAGAGATAGGGCACTGGTGGGGAGGGGAGCAATGGCGTGTGGCAGAGGGAAGCAGGGAGTGGCAACACGACTTTATGGGTACCAGATGTGGTGCTGTGGGGTTCAGGCAGCAACGGGCGTGCCTGGGCCCTGCAGAGGCTGGGTGGCACCGGGGTGAGACCAAGGTCGACACGCCACAGCACACAGCCCATAAAACACACACAGCGGCGACGGAGGAGGGAGAGCCTGGGATAGCAAGGAAGGGTCCGTTGACCTGAGCAGTATCCGTCTGACACACACACATGGTTAACGTGCACGCATGCCATGAAGACATCAGCATCTCACCTATCGAGGAGTTAGGACATTATAAACTACTGTAAGCCATGAAGTCACCAGTATCTCACTTCTAATCGAACAGCTAGGAGAGCACAGAATCTGGAGCAGAACCATGCTTCCTTCTCCATGGTAACCGCTCAGCACAGAGCTGTAAGCTCAGAGCAGAAGGAGAAGGGAGTTTCATTTGTCCAGAACCAGCAGAGCAACAAGGATTTATTTTCAGACAACGCTGAACATCAAGGCTTCCATCCTATCTGAAGAGAACAGTTTTCTGTTCTCAGACAGAGCCATTTTTAAATTACTAAGGCTGAAGGAGGCTGTCAAACCACAGTCCCGGGAGCGTGGAGAGAAGCAGGCCGAGTTCAGGATGAAAGCCAGAGCGGCAAGCTGGATGGAAGCCTTCAGAGAAACATCGTGCATGCAGGGGCCAGCAGGCCTCACGAGAGGCCAAAAAAACCATTCACGAACAAGACCTTCAGCTAATGTGTTCCAGCCCCTACTTCAACTGTCAAGGCTTAACCAGACTTCACGGTCCAAGATCCTGAAGTTCAACTGCATCTCCACCAGGCTATGACTGACCAACAGAAATTTCACACACAGATAGGAATGCAACAGAGTTATGTTACTGAGCAACACAAAGGCTGAAAACTACAATAACACCAAGCTCTGTGCTCCTTTCCCCATCCTGTACTGAAAACACACCCCAGGAGCACACTTTCAACAAGAGAATGACTATGAGGACACAGTAATTTAACAAAAGATGTTACTCTTTGCCTGGTAAGATTTGCTGTCCAGAACTACATCTCTTGTGTGCTCATTCATACATAATGAGGTGTCTTCAGGTAAAGACAGTCTACATACTACTCTACCCCTCTATCTATCCCTCAGTTCTTTATAAAACTGTCTTACATGACAGTGGTGTTCATCTGAACCCGTTCAGAGCACGGCAGCCTCCAGCCTCTTCGTTATTGTTGTGGCCATAGAACACAAACGGCATTATTAGGCAAACGTTTGGTTACATCACACCAGAACTCTGATGACCTTCAAAGTACTCAAATTGACTTTTGCTAAACTTCTATATCCATTATTTTAAGGTGAGGTTTGTGATGACTAAGTTAATCCACTGTTTTACCTCCTGACTGGTAAGTTTGTGAGTATGCATTAATTACATATGGACACTTTGTAATGCTTTGTGTTACTGCTCTGTAAGTGGGCAGAGAGACTTATGGGTTGTGTACTTGACACCTCCGAGGCTGATGGTCATCTCCCTGTATATGTGCAGTTAGCACGTTCTTTCTGTGTATGCTGAGTTTCTGTATATAATATATACAGTATGCTGCAATGAACACGACAGAAGTCTGTGGGACAAACAGGCATCCCACAATGAAAAAGATTTTTGCAAATGCAGTGAATAAACAAGCTGACAAACAAAGCAGTGTGGATGAACGCTTTTCACACACAATCATTTGGCTCACCATAATCGAGACAGCCACTTCTACAAAATGTCCAATACTGCCACGGAAGTAAAGCGGTTTAATCGCAGTGTTGAAACACCCCTAAAACTCCACACAGCCATTATTAGTCCGCTGCTTCTGACACCAGCTTGTCTGTCAAACTGTACATTTCAATACACATCGTGTCTCACATGGGGACAGTTACCGCTGATTAACCAATCGGTAGGCAGAGACCAGATCAATGAACTTTCTCAACTTTAAATATGCTATCCTATATCAGCAGAGACCATAAAACAACTCAAAATTTAGATGTATCCTGAGAGACAGCTGGCAGTTAATGGAGGAGTACACAGAAGCTAACGGTGATGTTGTAGAGAGAACTTAGGTCCTTGCATTGCCTCACGCTGGCCATTCTCTGCTCTCACCCTCTGACTGGCCCTCACGCCTGTGTCCGTTATGTCCCTCACTGTACCCTTTGTACCTTCAGCCCCTTTAGTGTCCTCCTCTCTCCCCTGCATCTCTTCACCCCTGCCTGGTCCCCCCCTCCAAGCCCCTGTTTTTCTCCCCCTTCTCTTAGCCTGGTTCTGACTTCCTGGTTTCTGGGACCTCGGCCAAGGCGAGTGTCCCTGGAGGGGTGGGGGGGGGGGGTCTGAGAGACCAAGCCACGAACACCACAGCTGCAAACCTCCTTCTCCTCACAGAGAACTGGCTTGGCACCCACCCCAGCTCTGCCATTAATCAGGGGGGGGCAGAGAGAGATAGAGAGAGAGAAAGAGAGAGAGAGCGCTGCTTTACTGTGTGCGTGTGTGTATGTGTGTGTGTGTGTGTGTGTGTGTGTGTGTGTGTGTGTGTGTGTGTAAGAGAGAGAGACATAGGAGTGTTTGGGCTGGTGGTGTGGAGCTCAGGACCTCCCAGCAGACTGGGGAGTTCACCCAGCGAGCAGGCAGAGCCACTCATGCAGCCTGCCCTGTGAGAAGTGGGGGATGAACTGCAAGGGAGTGAGGTGGGGGGGTTACAGCTGAGGATGGGGTACAGAGCAGCAGCAGCCCAACGGCTGTCTGGGGGCAGCATCTACACTCACACATGAAGGTTGTCAGCCGTCACGGCTTTGACGGCCCTGTGTGTGAGCAACATGTGCACAACGTGTGTAAACAAACACACGGTAAACAGGACTAACTCAGCAGGCAAAGGGTGGGGCTGTTTTTTTAATTAACATATAAACAAAACGTTCGAGCGAGCTGCATCCATTAGAACACAGGGATACTTCCTGAAAGGAAAGCAGTTCACACAAAGTGCACAAGCCGTCTTGCACGTTGAGAAGCACACACACACACACACACACACACACACACACACACACTTGCCTGTTATTTAGCAAACCTAGGTTTCCACTTGCCCCCATCCTCTCCTCCCTAAATTATCCAGGTGGGAGTAAAAGCTGAAAAGCCCAACTGCTTCCATCCTGCAACCC